>VYZX01017627.1:0-13042 GCA_013401335.1 Brachypteracias leptosomus | reverse complement strand
AGTGACATTTGCTTTCCTACAGTCCTCAGGCACCTCTCCCGTTTCCCAAGACTTGGCAAAGATGATGGAGGGTGGTCCAGCAATGACCTCAGCCAGCTCCCTCAGCACCCGTGGGTGCATCCTATCTGGACCCATGGATTTATGGATGTCCAGATTGCTTAATTGCTCCCTAACCCAGTCCTCATCAACCGAGGCAAACTTCTCCCTTGTCCTGGCTTCCTCCAGGGCCTCAGGGGCACGGGGCTCCTCAGGACAGACTCCGGTTGAGTAGACAGAGACAAAGAAGGGATTCAGTAACTCAGCCTTCTCTGTATCTTCTGTCACCAGGGCACCCTCCCCGTTTATCAGTGGGCCTACATTGCCTCTGGTGTTAGTTTTATCTGCTATGTATTTGAAAAAGCGCTTTCTGTTGTCCTTGACCCCTCTTGCCAGGTTAAAATAAGGCAGATCCTTGTCCCACACTGTCATATCAGAGACATCCTTTTAATCCTTCTAAACATGGGACCCCAGCCCCCAATGTCAGTCCGAGGAAGCAGGTTTGCACATTTTTCTTCATGGGACAACACAACTTCTGGTGGCAGCTGCCAGGATGGTTTGTGCTTTTGGTGGAAAGACGCACTGGCTCACGCCTGGGGTAAGGCAAAGCATCTCCTTGGGAGAATGGAACAGCTACCCCTTTGGCCACTGGTTGGTCAACACTCTGTGCAAGAGGGTCTGAAGAGGACACACGGCTCAGCTGCACATGAAGACAGAATCAGAGCCAATATTGATAGATTTGTTCACTGACACGGAACCTTTTGTGGAAAGGAATTCAAACTCTACCATCAGTGGAATGTCATTTCAGGGGAAGCAGAACACCACCATGTGCACTTCTAGGGGGGTACTGCCAATTAGAAATGATGGCCAAGGCACGGCCCACCTCACAAGCTGCTGCATATGGCTCTGTGCCAAGCACAGTGGCTGACACAATGTTCCTGTCCTTCCACAGAACATGGTACAGTTAGGGATTAGATGTATGTCTCTTATCTTTCTGTGGAGTCAGGGGTAAGAAAAGTTGGTTTTATTTGACCTCCCTAAAGCATTTTAGATCCACATGTATTTCTCCTCTTCCACCATATGTCATCACCAGCACTAAGGTCAGCTGTGGGAGTGACTGGAGGGCTGTGCCAGCTCAGAGGGCAGGCAAGAACCCACCACATTGTTTTCCTTTCCAACACACCTGACCCAAGTCACTGCCAAGCCCTCCTGGCATGCAGCTACAGATTTCAGCATATTGATTATGCTGGCCAGAAACTGTCCTCTCCTCCCCTTCCATTGCAGGCATGGTCCCACGTACCAAAGAAGGCACAGTTGCCCATCAACCTTCAAAACTATGGCAAGGAAGGAGCAAGTGACTCATAGTACATGTTAGATGACATGTCCTGGAAAGTCATTGTAACACAGGCAACTGATAGATATATATGGGTGGCTGAGATGTCCTTTTCTCACTGGCTGACAACAATCTCTTGTTGCTCAGACAAGTGCCAGGCAGACACAGTGGAAGATATTTTTATTGTGTATGATGGTGCAAACTAATTAGCATGAGAATCTTTCCCAGTAATAGATGCTTTGAGCAGTGTCAGTGAAGAGAATGAAGCAGAGCTATGTCTGGCTATGAAGCAGCAGTAGTTATTCTACAAGTAGCCCACAGAAATAAACAGATATATGAGGAATTAGTGATGGCCAGACCAGGTAAAACAGCACTAAGAAGCATGAGATATGGGGCGAAGGGAGTGAATTAGCATGAGGCATTATTGGTGACCAGAAATCATTAAGTGTTGGAGGGAGCTAAGTTTTGTAGCTTCAGATGGCCTCTTCTGAAGTCTACCCTCTCTATCCAGCCACAGGGTCACACATGGAGCCTATCCCTGCTGCCTGAAGTAAGCCAGGATGCTATGAATGGAGAGGAAAGCTGCAGAGGCCATCTCGTGGAGGATTCAGCCACTCTGCTGACCACAGTGAAGCAACAGCTGAAGCCAGACTGGAATTACCCATGAGGATCAAGGAGAGGCTGTGAAAACCTAGTAGAGGTCTCTGCAAAAGTGAGGGATTGGTCACTGCAGACAGTCATTGTTTCCTGGTGTAGGTCCTTTGCTGTGGACCTCTTTGGGTAGCTTCCTGATATTGATGTAAATACCTTTAACCATAGCAGCACACCAGGGAAATGATGACTGTGCAAGCAAGTTTGCACAGGTCATTTCTGGACACCGCAAGTAGAAAAAGAGCTCTCCCTTCTCAGCCAGCAGATACATCCCTACCTAGTGACAGTCATCAGTCCACCCCTGCACTGGAAAGCTACCAGGTAATCACACTTGCCCTGGTTGCTGGGTACTGTTGGAGGTCCAGCCCATCTCAGAGGAGGCTGCCCAGGAATTCACAACTTTGATATTACACTTGACTTGTGAGGAAGAGCTAGAAAGCTGGATAAAGTCTCTGCATAGCCTCATATTCCCACCATTAACTCTTTCAGATAGAGAATGGAGACAGAATGCATGAACATAAATCTGGTGGTGTCCTTTAAAATCCCCTTTTCTGGCCTTATATCTTTGAATGACTGGGGATTAAAATACAAGTGCACAGTGCAGGTGTTACACAGATTCCTTTCATGTGTGTTGAGATAAATTGCTACCAAACATCAGAATGTCTAAAGCAGTAGTAGGTATCTATTTGAAGTCATGAATTGTGCTGGGATTGCTGGGCAGCCTACTCCATCTAGAGAGTAAGCAAACCATGGGTCTGATAAGCTTTGTATTACCTTTGTAAAACTTGAACCAGGCCCAGGGGATGTTTTCTTATGTTAGTGTATTTAAGATTAATAAACCTAGATGTGGTGTACAGTTCAGGGATTTGGGGGGCAAATCTTATGTTTGCCAGGAAAGATAAATGAAACAACTATTTTATGAAATAAATATTTTATAAAAGAAATAAACATAAAATATAAACTCATAATTTGTATCTCACAGGACTAATGTATCTTAACATTTATGCTGGAATGACTCTGAGGCCTCCGACATTTCATTTCCCTTGCCTTTGAGCAACATGATTAATTTAAATAAACAAATAAAGAACCAAATGGTAAATCACAGTTCCTTTGAAGTTTAGAGCTAAGTCTGCTGAATCAGTATTAAGCTGTTCCTGCATTACAATTAACTCTTTGAGAAAGCACTGCTTCATGGAGACCTTCTGTAATTACCAGTGTGAATGAGTGGAATTCCAGAGGTGATGAAGACCTTTAGTTAATTGATTTTGAGACTCCAGCTAGACAGGCCATGTGAAAAAGCAGAACATAGTCCTGGAAGTGTTGATAAGTAGCTTAATCTTCAAGGCTTTCTGTTTTGGTTTGGTTTTTTTCATTTTTCTTTTTTTTTTAAAAAAGAGCAATGAATAAGAATATTTGTTCTCAGAGTTCTTCTGAGGATCAGTTTCTGTAGCTGAAACAAATATGTTAGCAGCTAAAAATAAAATCAATGACCTCAGCAGCCTCCTCTAGAGGTAATCCTAAAACAGCGATGACCCCAGTCTTTTTACTGGCAGTTTTATTCTTAATTATATGAAGACTGTCTCTTCCTTATTCTGCCATCAGTGTAAAGAAACAAAGCCTTTTGTAACCTCTTTTCTATAGCTCTCTATACTGGATTAGGTTTATTTTTTAAAAAATTTGGGAGACACCTTACAGTTGTGAATGATCTTGCTGATGGAGTACCAGAACGCATTTTATGGTGTGGCAAGAGCACTTACCTCCTTTTGTGAAATCAAGCATAAAGAACAAGATTCATGTCCTTTTCAGGCCATCCGAGTTTTATTGTTTCTAAATATGCTGGCAGTGTACTGAAGCATTTACTAATATAGTGTAGCATACGTTGCTAATATTTTTATAGCACCTTCTCACTATTTCTTATACCCATACCTTCCTAAAGTAAAAGGCGAAAGAATTTCAGCAGAGCTTGAAGTACAAATCTTCCTAAGTTCCTTAGGGTGTAGGTAAGTTGGATTTTCAAAACTTTCTTACTAAATTCTCAAATCTGGTACATATACATCAAATCTCTTGCATGTGTGAGAGGGAGAAACTTTCACAAATCAGTAATTCCAAGCAACAAACATCCCTGAGAATACTCTTCATACTTAGATAAAGTTAGAATAGACTGATTGCTCCTTCTGTGCTTTGATGTCCTGTTGTAGATGGAGTTGCTGAAACTAAATAAATTTATCCTGTGTGTTGGCAGATCTGTTTCCCTGGGCTCTAGGCCCAGCACTACCTGTAGAGCTCTTACCATGATTTTCTATACAGCTAGCATAACATCTTCCCTTCTCAAGATACTGACGGATGTTAACATGGATGGCTGTGAGGACTGACCAGCTAGCCCACACACAGACCCATAGGGTATCCTTCCTGCAGGACACATACATCTCGAGTATTCTCATACTCAAGGCTGTCCCCTGTGGTATTAGACATGTACATTTGGGCAAATGAGCAGATTCCCTGATGGCAGTTTCAAGACAAGCTGAATTGCTCTCCACTTTCCACTGGATGAACCAGATTGCTCACATGTGGGCAGCTGCAAGTACCCACTTGACACTTCACGTCTGAATCCAGAGCTGCATCCCCATTTTCTCCTCACTTGCTTTGGTGTGCACCACCTCCCTGGCTAGCTTTACCTTTCTTGCTCTTGCTTAGTCTTCTCCTTCTAGCCTTCTTTGGAGTGGCATTTTATCTCGGAAAATAAAATCATTTATGTTGAAACTGGAATATAGGAACTTAAAAATTCTGTTTTCACCAAGCAATTCCTTTATGAAAAAGTTTTAACAGACTTTCTCCAACAGTTTTAGTAAAAAGCATAAAATACTATTACAGCCTCTTGCCTTGTCAGCCAGTCAATACTAACTTGCTTCTTAAAGATATAAACTGAAACTATTAATGATGTGGTGAAAGATAAAAATTGGCACACTTTTTGAGAGAAAGCTATGGTTTGATTTATTTTGTAATTCATTATAATGAACTAGTTATCTTAGTCCTTGATGAATTGAAGTAACAAAAATTTTTATCAGAACAGTTTATCAAGATCAGTGATAAATAATGTTATTAGACTTAATATTCCAGCCTCACTTGCTTTTCACACAGAAATTTGTAACAGCCAATAAGACATGACTATTTAATAACATTGTGCTAAAGCCATAAAAACTATACTTATAAAGTTGACAGGTAATAAAAAAAGGACAAAAAAACATTTTGTAACAAAATAAGATTCCAGGCAGATTCAATAAATGCTTCGTTTGGGCTCTTTATACTAGAAAATTGCAAAAAAATTATAACCTTGAAAAAAAAAATTTGTTGTTTTGATTAAATGTGAAATTGAATAATAATTTTTTATTTCTTTCCCTATGTGTCCTTTCTCTCTCCCTCCCACCTAATCTCCCTCTCTAAGGGGGCAGCGGAGAGGGTCAAGAGATGAGAGAGGAAGATGAGAAAGAAAGAAAAGCCTGAATCACTTCAAAAAGGTAATGTTTCCTAGCCTAACATTTGTAAATTACTTTGAAGAAATACAAGAAATGTAAATTCTAAGCCTGCAAATGAAAATTATCTCCTCCTTCTTGTGTGTGAGTTTTTATCTCAATATTCCAATGTATTCCAGCTTCCATTTGCTTGGCAATCAGGTCATTACTGGCCCATTAAGTATCTCACACCATGGTCAGATTCATTCTTTTATTGAGTAATCTATTAAATAACTGAAGAAAGCTCAGACGCAAATTAATTTTATTTCCATAGCACTCCCAGTTCAGATCCTTTACCAGGAAGAAAAGAGCATAAGGAAATATGAAGCGTAACTTCCAGTTCCTTACAAATCTTCCTGCCTCATTTCCCTCCTGGGTTCACAGAGCACAGCCTGTCGTACCCATCTGTTTCTAACTAAGTGTTTCAGGATCTGAGTTGTATAGAAGGCTTTTGCTACAAGGCTAGAAACTTCCTAAAGCTCTGACTCAAATGAGGCTTGTGCTACTCTCCCAAGAAAACACCAATTCCAGGAAGGGAAATTTCCTTTGCCTCTTTTACGGCTGTGTATTGGTCAGAGATACCACAAACACCACTGTCAATAAATGTCTCTGTATAGCAAGGACTGGTCCCATTACCAGTTACCAAGGTAATGAGAAGAGGCATCTCTTTCATCATTCAGCCATGACAATTTTTTGCAACATGTGAACCTGAGTGCTGCAAAAGACAGTTTTAAAGGCAGGCAGGAGGTGAACACTTTCCCCAAAGCAAGTTGCTACCACAGCACCCACAGGCCCAGCACACTGCATTTTAGCAGTGCTCTGGCAAAAGCCCTCAGAGACATCAGATCTCGGCAGCTGCATCATGATCAGGGCAATGGAGGTTTCTGGGAAAATTTAGTCAGAGAGATGGATGAAAACATGTCAACCCATAAACTATGTAACACTCCTAATGTCTTCCTCATCTCATTAATATATTTTAAATTAAGTTTATATACAATTTGATTTCCTATAATGGAGGTCAACATAAGCAATCCTCAAACTGCCGTGGCTAACAATTGCCCTGAAATTATAAACTTTCAGGTTTCCCTGAAAATGTCTTTTCAGTAATACCAGGTATATACATAAAGTTGTTACTTTTTACTGATTTGTTTAATTGTGTATAACTAGAAAGCAATTTCAGACTCAGCTTATTGGGCTGACTGGAAGCTGCATGGCTTTCCAGTGTGGATAGAGCTTTCCCAGATTTCATTTTACCATTTTCATATCCAAAGGCCACTTTGCTGCCTATTATGTTGGATGGCTTTATAAAATAATCCCATCAATATATTCAGACTGGAGTAAGAAGGAGCACATTGACCTTCTTTTTCCCAGTACCTTCAGGCTGTTGTTGTTGTATTAAAGATCTGTTGATCAATAAAAAAAGCTTATTAAGGTGTTTTCTAAATGGGAAAAAGACAGCGCAATCAGTCCCCATCCCCAGTTTCACAGCAATATAAATATAATATTCTCTGCTTTCACCTTTCTCCTCTTTCTTTTTGAAGTGACTTCAGTGCTTTTCTGTTCAGCCTCAGTTATGTGGCTAGTGTAAATTCCTGCTCAGCCAATTTCAGGTATACAGAACAAAACCAGCTCAATCTTACCCCATAGATCCTCTGCTGCTAGAACTGATTGATTCTGTTGATACAAGAAAGTCTGAATTCTCAGAAATTATTGTGAAAGATGTGATTCTTATTTTTCTTTTTTTTTTTCTTTCTTAATTCTTTTTCCTTTGAAAATAGATGCAGATCTATACAGTTTTACCAAAAAAAAAAAAAAAATCAAAAACCTTGAAAAATTAAAGCAATTGTCATTGACATAATTCTCACTCATTTTGACCAACTCTAGTTACAACAGAGTTTAGTACGTAGCATTCTGAGAGGAAATAAATGACCCAACTGAATTTCACATTTATCTGTTCATTTATTTCAATGCTATTTAAGTAGATTATCTGACCTAGATAAACTATATAGGTTCATTGCATAACATAGGTATGATGAAAGAACAGGTTTATGAGAATACTTTTCATTACTATATTAAGAGATTAAAAGGGCCAGAGCTAAGAAATACGAGGTTCCAAAGAGCACAGAAAAAGAAAATAGCAAAAAAAGAGCTATTTGAGTAGATGGCAACAGGTCACATATTAAAACTTCAAAAGAGCTGGCCACAAGGGAAATTAAGAGAAATATTTCAGAGAGTATGTGATTAAGATGTGGGTAGAAGCACTGCAGTCAGCAGTGGAAGCTGTTCTCCTGCTTCTCATTTGACTTGTATCAGCCTCATTCCACCAGCACTAGGTCATCATCAGACAAAAATGAAAATCTGACCACAGTAGACTTCTCTTACTCTGAAATTATGAGAAATTAAGGGGGCCTGGACACAAAGCATAAATTCCCATTTGTATTGCACAGTGCCTTAGCCAAATTCTCAACGTGACGTTTAGAAATACTGATTTCAACTGTTACTTGTGGTTTCCCTGTGCTTCCCTGCTCAAGGGGAAGTTTCCATCCATAGTGTTGGCTGCAAGTTCTACACCCAGGGACCTCCTCCAGCTGATCCCATAGACAATTGGGGGTGGGCTGTGTGTAAGAATACGACATTTACATGTTCAGTGGCAAAGAAGAGCTAAGGAAAATCTCTGGAAACAAATTAATGGCTTCTCGCAGAAGAATCTTCAGAAAACTCAAGACAATAGAAGGTAAGAGATACATTTCTGCCCTTGTAGGATGCCATTTATCTCAGGAAGGACAAGACCAGTGGCAGCACTAATTCTTTTGCTCAGTCTCTCTCTATCATTGTATATGTTTTGATTCCTCTATTTTTAAAGCAATACAATCCAGTCAGTCTTGAGAGCCAGTTGTGCTTTGGCTTCAGACTTACACTTCCCTAAAGAACATCACACTGGCCTACCAAAACCAAAAAAAATCCTCAATGATTACAAAATTTAAAATTCACAAATACTTATATTTACCTTCATATTCAAATATTTAAATTTATTCAAGTCCTTTGAACTCCTGAGTACAGTACAACAACAAAGGGAGGAACCTAATAATAAACTCCATATTTTTTCTCTAAAGTATCAGAGAAGGCTGTTTCATTTGCTGCTCTGAGTTGAGTAGGATCCTTATGAAGCTTGGGCATCCGTTTATCTTATTTCCTCCTCTTCTTCTTTCTCTCTCTCTCCCCCTCCCTGCAGCAAAGCCATTGATGTTAGTTTCTAAAGTCTTACCAGAAGCTTGCCCATCTGTTCAGCAATGTCTCCTTGTAACGATGTTGGCATTAATTTTTTTCAGCTTTTTTTTTTTTTTTTTTTTAATGGCTTTCATCAGAAATGTGCAATCTTTGAATCACAGTCCACTTCACATCAGAGTGATACCTTGTTTGAGCAAAGCTCTGGAAGACAGGCTCTCTTAATTTTGCATTAACAGGCACTTCAGTTTCATTTCAGCAGAGATGGGCAGTGGGAAAGCAGACTTGAGTCACCTCTTAGCTGACTGCATTTTTAACTTCCATGTGCATTAGAGAAGGAAAGGTTTACTTCAAGATACTTCTAAGAACAGAGATAGTGAACTGATAAAGTCAATTAAATCAGGTTATTCAACATGTTGTAGTCAACTGATAGTGCCTCATTTTTAAGCACAATGATCTTACATCCTTTGAGTACCACAGTGCTGACTGAAGCAGTACCTTGTTCAAAGGAATATAGCAATAAATACAGCAGGTGAGTATTGACAACTTTGCTCTCCCTTCAACCTATGATAGGCACATTTTTTTCCCATCTGCTTTCTCAGAACGCTCAGGAATCCATAGACTGTGAGACACATTTTCCTCTCACTATACTAATATAAATCAGAGGAATTCCATTTTAACCAATTGATTTTCTGTGATTCTGCATAAGTGGAACATCATGAGGTCTACATCTTTTCCATCCTTTCTATTTTGCAGCTCATCATTTTCAATAAAAAAGCAGCAAATAGCGGCTAATACTAATTTATATATTTATACATCTAGCATATGCTATTCTGTAATTCTTTCCACAAATCCTGCATCACCCAGATATTAATACACAAGAAGAGATCTATAGGTCAGCTGGGTAAGAAACATGTATTCTAAACTCAGAAGACATACACTGCTATCTAGTGGCAACAACAGGAATTTTTAATGCACAGCAGCTCATAATCGTACATACTTTAAAATATATGAACATTTCTGTTGCTCTGTTTTTTAACAGAGAATAGCAATAAAGCACAATCAGTGAGTGCCCAATCAGTGTTTCTGATTGTTATCTCAAAACAGTCAGTGTTTGTAACTGGAAATAGGCTCTGGTTTTTAATTATTTTTATGATTCTTCTGTGAAAAGTGAATGCAGCATTTTAAAGGCTGAAATGTTTTCATAAAGTATGAAAATCAAGTTTAATTAGAAACAAATATTCTTGAGAGAAACTAAACCAAAAGATCTAAATCAAGACTCTATTCTACATTGTTAAAAATGGTTAAAATAACACTGTAAAGTCAATTCAGTTCAATTTTGTAGGATTATTGGTCAACTAAATATTTTCCCATATTTTGCAATTTCTGATGATAAATTTTGAGAACACTTAGAAGGCTGACTTGTAAAAGGCTTTTTTAAGCTGTTTTCAGTACCTGGAAGTGGTCAAAGAGATTTTTCTTTTCCCAATTCAGCCAGAAGTCTAAGGAGCAATGTTTATTTCCAGCTCTCTAGCAACTGATATGTTGATTTGTCTTTGCTTTATTAGAGGGGACACTTGCCAGCAGGAACAGCAAAAAGGACCCCAGGTTTGTATTCCAACCTATTCATCCTGCTGCCTGTAATGAGAAGCTGTATTACTTATCTGATGTCCATGGATGGAGACATCAATTGAAGGCGTTGTGGAGTTAGTCTCCCCAATGTTTCTTAAAGAAGCTCTCAGGATCTGATAACTGCTGGTGTTTGATGAATAGCTTTGGCAGTTCATAAAATCCCTTTTATTATATGACTTATGAAAGAAAAATCCTTCATGTCATAACCTGCAGACAACAAGCCCTGTGCTGAGATCCAGCTTAAACAAATTTATACAGATCTTCTTACATATGGTTCTGAAATGAAGATGTGTCTGGAGGGAACTAATTAAGGGATGTCACCAGGCAGTAACTTCTATTTCCCTTTATAGTCAATGTAGATAAATTTATGCTTCCAGGAAGGAAGGTAGAGGCAGAAATTTGTTGACTTGTTTAAAATAACTTCTCTGGGCTGAGATGAATCACAGGCAGGCTCTGCATTGGGTAGAGAGGGACCAGGCAAGTTCAGCTGTAACTAACTTAGAGATGAGGTTTGCCCAAAGGAAACATGCCGAGGACCTCAGGGCCAAGGAAAGTCACCAGTCTTTTCATTTTCGTTCAGATCTCAGATGCTGAGCAGAGACATCCCCTCACGGGTAAGACTTCCATGCAGATAGTATGACTGGAGCCCTACAGTCTGGTCTTACAAAGGCAGGGTGCAACTAGTGATGCAAGAGAGATGCTGCCAAGGCAACAAGTCTGCTCTGGTAGTTCACATTTCACTATTTGGACATAAGAAAGTACAAGCCATGCTTGAATTTGCAGGGTATCATTTCTGTAATGTGTCATTTCTGTAACGGAATTGCATATTATCCAAGGAACGAGGCAGTTTATCAGGTTTCGCAGGCAGGAAACTCCATAAATGAACTATGGTGGCTTAAAAACAGCAGAAAGATGTGTTTTTAAACTGCTTTTTCTCTTTTTCATCCTTGAAACATCCATTCACAAAATAAATTATCAAGATTTCAAAGAATAAAATGCAATACTAACATAGAAAAATAGATGCAAAGCAATTTAAATAGATGTAGAAATAATTTCTCAAATTTGAGTCCTTGTTTTACAAATCAGAAAAGAGGTTTTAAAGACTGACTACTGACACAAATGGTAGGAAAAGAAACAGGACATGTCCTTAACCCCCACACAACTGATAATAGATGAATTTTGTGAGCATATAGTACTGAGAAATCAAAGCACCATTGTTAACGCTAGAGTCCTGTAGGGACTTCTACTTCAGAAGTCTATAAATTAGCTGTATATTATAAATTAGTTCCCCATGATTTTTCCTTAGTGGAGAGCGATAGACACCTTCAAAGACAACCATCATCAGTAGATACCTTTTGTTAAGAAATCTTAAAAACACTTTTTCTTGGAAGTGCCCAAGTGCTCTCTCTTGCCTAAAAAGAGCCAAGGTAGATAGCTGCCCTTCCATTCCCATGAGCAAACACCGCTGCAGGAAGAAGTGCTCAAGCCTTTCAAAAACTATCTGCAATTTGTCCCTCCACTTCCTTTCCCCTCTCACCTCCAGCTTCTATTTTTGGGCCAGATGAGAAACTGCCAGGGTTGGAACTGTAAAAGAAAAATAGAGGCCAGTTTTAACCTGAATCTCTTCTGCAAACCAGATCACCATAGACAGTCTGTGCCAGCACCAAAGAAGGGGAAGCACAGAGGTAGGAAGGAGAGGCCCATTTCAGGAGAACTGCTCATACTTTAATCCTCATCAGGTAATGCAGCAAAGTGGAACTTCTTGGTGACTACAGGGAATTTAACTGAATTTTTCAATGGTTCCTTATCACAAAAGTTTTAGCACAAGTATACTGTTTTATTTTTGTCTGTGTACGATGCCTGTCTTTCACCGTGGGGATCCTGGCTGAGATATTCCTGTCATACTTGGCATGTGTTAGCCTGATTGCTTGGAGTGTTGTTGGGAGGGGGTTGGTTATCACACTGAGGCGCACAGCAGTGCATACAGGACTGAGTCTACAACAGTGAAAATGAACAACAAAAATATCGGATCTTTTGCAGATTGGTTTCAATGCATGCACAGTGGATTTATTCAGTGTCAGCCTACATTCATATCTGTTTTGTACAAATGTTTTCAACAGCTAATCCTAAACACACCTCTAGCCCACCAAGTAATGCAACATTTTTCAGACTTTCAGAGGCAAGAATCATACATGCCTTAAAGACCTCAAACATCTATCGGTCTTAAACTTATCTATTCTGGGTTTGAGGATTTCTTTTGGAATTTACTGAGTCCTAAATTTAATCTGGAGTGTATTTTCACAGAAAATACTCCTTTAAGCATCTGCCTTTTTTATCTCAATTGTAATTAAAAGGATTTAGGATCATTATTCTCTAAATATATGAACAAGCTGATGGGCAGGATTTTGTCTGTTTTACAACATGCCATTACAATCCTGCGTTTCTGAGTCAGCTATGACATTCTGCAATTGATCCTGAGGCAGAAATTCATAAAGGCTCTTAATGTTTGCACTGTTGAACAAATATTCTAAGATACTTGAAATCTCAAAATCTCATCTGTGCATTCCAGTGCGGTGTATACAGAGTAATTATGTCAACACTGTTGTATACCACATGAATAGCAAGAAGATAGTTTTCTGTGGTGGGTTTACCCTGG
>VYZX01017626.1:69334-85060 GCA_013401335.1 Brachypteracias leptosomus | reverse complement strand
AGAGTGAGGCTTACCCTGTGCAATTCAGAAAAATTCAAATGTGCCCCATTTGCTCTACTTGCAATGTAGTACTGTGTACAGGATGCAATGGGCTGCACAAGATGGTTAATCAGGGAGGGTGCACACATAGCCCACCTTTTTCAAAATTGTCTGGATAACACCTGGTAAAATAGGGAGGTGTAAGATGTGTGTGCATGTCATGTGGAACACCCATCATGGTAAAAAGGGAGTAAACAATCAGCTGGATTAAACAGTAACCAAGGAATTGCAGGGAAATTTTAGAAAAAGGAGTCAGCTTGAACAGGAGTGACAAAGCAGCATGATGCCTGGATGTTTGTGAGTACCCAGCATAGCGATTCACCTGCTCTATTGTCAGTATTGAATATATAGGTCACAGATCGACAGTTATTTGCGCGTTGTTAATAAATCCATAAACTGATGTAAACTATGTGAATTGGGCAGGTTTTTTCCCTGTGATGTTAGTGAACAGCAAGAACGGACTGTAATGAGAGAATGCAAAATGAAAAGACTGAACTGCAGAGAACATTTTGTTCTTCTACAGTATTTGTGTTATTGCTTGGAGATATTATAGCTCCTCCATGTGTTTTTGCCTTAAGCAGTATGTGGAATGTACTGATATTGTTGTTTCTTTGCTTTGTCATTAGAAGAAGAAAAAATATTTTAGGGCCTGTATCAGACAACAAGTTTAACTTTCTTCCTCTCTGTAAAATATTTACTATGTAATGGGTGAAAGGAAAAAAAAACAGTGGTAAATAATCTTGCCACTCCTTCCTTTACTTCAATNGAAGGAAGTGGGCAGATTATATATAGTTAAGTCTGCCACATTTCCATCTGCTTTTATGTATCTAAACCAGAAAAGAGCCACTTGCTAATCAGAAGTGACACATCTCATTTATGAATGCAATTAGTCTTTTTTAGTAAATCATTTTAATTAGTTTTGAAATCTTTAAACATATGGGAAAACACCAGAAGATCAAATGATAATAGTTCTACAATTGGAAGTTGTAAAAATATGATGAGTAATCAAATGAGTTCAGGGCAAAATCATTAAAATTGCAACATAAACAAGTTTGTGGTAAAAATAATTACTAAAAAAACCAACCAGTCTAAACAAAACCTCATCTAAACAAAACATGATAAAAATGGAAGAGGGAGAGAAACATTAAAATTAACCCCCCAGTTCCTTAGTAACTTCCTTGCCTCTAAAAATCCCAAGGCATAAACACAGACTGAGGAAAAATCAAACAAAACAAGCTCAGTTCACCATATTAGTGTTTCTTAATTGCACAGACCTTCTTCATCTAGGCATCAACTGATTCTTTTTAGACTATATGTTTTGATTCTTCAGTTACTTTCATGTAAAAAACCTACATGACTAAGTTATTCACATATCAAACATTGCCATTAGAGGCAATAATGAGTCTCTAGATTTTATCAAGACTTTTGCTCACTTTTTTTGTTTGTTTTTGTTAATATAGCTGTGAGTACAGTAAAATTGATCCTTGGGATCTGTGAAAAAAAAAAAGGTGTTCCAGAAAGCAGTTCCAGAAAGCTTTTGCTGAGGAGCAGAACACCCTGATGCTTTACAGGCTGCCTTTACAAGTATAGCTTTGTGGGAGGTACAGGACTGGATTTATTTGTCAGCACTGGTTTTGATCTGCTTCTTCTGGCCAGTTGTTAGTTGCAAGCAGTTTTGGTTGATCGGATTTCTAGTCTTTTGCGGTAAAATTAGTGCCTTGAATAACTTCAGTAATGCTGCTGAACAAGACCTGATTATTTAGGTGTTTTACATTGCTATCATGTATCCATCTAAAAGTTCATTTCCATTCTTATTTTAATTTTAATTTCCCTAGCAGCATTCATCCTTTCTTTCTGCAAATCTGCACTTCCAGGGTAAGATCCTCCCAGGGCCAAGAACTGGAGGACATGTATCTCTTACTTTGGGGTGCACTGGAAGTGAGAGGCTGTATTCATGAACAAGTTATTGAATACAGCTGCATCAGTGGACAAGGGATAACACCAAGCCCCACAGCCTTATCTGCATCAGCAGCCCACGTGCATAGAGGTGCCACAACACTGAAATGTGGGCTCACCCACCCAATACAAGAGATTCACCTGAGCTACCTGTTGGTCATAGGCAGCTGAGCCTCAAATGGGCCACATCAATAACTGATGTATCTGTAAGGTCTGCAGTATGTCCCTGCCCTCTCTCTGTGGTGACATCCCCACAGATAAGGCGCATTAATATCTTTGCTGCTGATATTGCAAAGGGCACCAATAACTTCAGCCCTAGAAAGACAAGCTGGAAAGGCCAGCGTGAAGCTTACTGCTGTAGGCTTTTTTGGCCACATCAGTATGAAACGGGCTACATGCACTTTTTAAAGAAAATACTGCTTCATGCAGCAGGGCAATACTATCGTTTTGCAGGTTGATTTGCCACAAATGTGTTCAGGATCTATCTAGTCATTTACAGGTCCCATTTTACAATATGTATGTGCAGCCTAGTTTTCTTATGAAAGAAAACAACCAGGTAGTCTTCAAGACATATCTGGAATGTCAGGGAATGATAGAAAGATTGACTTTTAACATAAAACAGACATTTGGGATAAAGATGAGGAAAAGTGAGTTTTAATTAAAAATCCTCCCAGCTTATCTTCTCCCTTATGGGAACATGATTTCTCAGCCATTAAAAGCAACTGAGGCATTGCTGTCTTTTTTTTTTCTTTCTTTTTTTTTTTCTTTTTCCTGGAAGGAGAAATAGGTCCTAATAGAGTGAGGCTTACCCTGTGCAATTCAGAAAAATTCAAATGTGCCCCATTTGCTCTACTTGCAATGTAGTACTGTGTACAGGATGCAATGGGCTGCACAAGATGGTTAATCAGGGAGGGTGCACACATAGCCCNCATTGGAGTGAATCTACAATTGCTGGTTTCCTCTAGAAACAGTAACACTGACCTTCCTTTAATCCTTTTGACCTATATTGTACAACTGCTTACAAACAGAAATAGAAACCACATGCTGTCAGTCAGAGCATCCTTAATTTCTCATTCCAAGTAAAATAAACCTATATCCTTCATGAAAGTGCTCATAATTTTTCTCCTTCCTTGCAGCTGGGAAGGGGCATAATGGAGAGTGATATTGAAAAATCACAAGTGGGTAAAAGTTGTGGCAACACCTTTTAGAGCTGAAAGATATCCATCCAAAAGATAAAAATATGTGAGTTTGTTGTTTTGCATTTTGTATGTGTTTGTGTGAGTGCTCCTTACAAACAGCTTCTTAGCTGTAAGTGGACAATTTCCCAAGTAGGTAATTGCTGAGAGAGTCTATCACAAAATACTGAGCAACCATTAATCATGTTCATGGTGACACTTGATACTGCCAGCATTTTTATACTTGCTCTTCAGTGTGCCAGAGAGATTGCTGGTGGCAAACAGTGTGGGTAGGCCTGCCTTTGAGGGTGGAAGAGCTGTGCAGTTTTAGTGTGAACAGGGGGACCCACTTCACCCCTTGATCGTCCACATATATATCCCATGATAGTTCAGTGTGTGTTTTTGGTGCATGTGAACTACATTCTGTTAAAGGGAAAATACTGTTCCAGGAGTTTGCTGGAGAAGAGAATGTGTCTGAACCAATAGCTTTTTTTGAGCCATCTCTGAGACATGAGCACAGCTGGGGTGTTCAGTCAGGTGATCAGACTGATCATGGGACAAAGAAAACCCCCCCAGATGCCTGCAGTATAGATGTAAGGACCTCAAAAACATTTGTTTCTACAAGAGAATCTTTCCCTTTTATGCTGATTTACTTGCTCATGTAGATAAAGCCCCATGTAATTTCCAGTTTGTAGTTATCCTCACAAATTACTTTTAGTTCCATATGTAAATATCAACAACAAGAAAGAGATAGTTAAGTAGAAAAGCAATGTTTAGAGAAGTTCTAGCTGCTTTAGATGCATTGAAAGATACTGTCCAAGTAAGAACAAAATAGGAATTCAAACTGTGTGTATTCATTAAATACTTCATTAGAAGGTCTCATGGGCCTCAAGCCTCTAGAAAATAGCCTGATTCAAGAAAAAAAGACACCTCATGGCTATTGTTTTTTGGAGCTAATTGGTATTGTTGCCAGTTTCTTAACCTTTTAGTCCTTTAGCTATTCATAGCTGCCACTGTGCCTCAGGTATTCATTATGGAATTTATGCTAAGGCAGTTTTGTTTGTGTAAAAGAATGGCTTGCATAAACATTTATCAGGATTAGGTAGGTATTAATGATCTTGGGTTGGGGGCTACACTAAATTGCCTTTATTGATCCTTTAGGGCTTTACTTTTTTTTCTTTTATTTTTCCATATATTATTGTTAGTGATTCACGGTAAGATATTGTCTAATATGCCTTCTGTATCAAGTACCTTGTGTGATGGATTGCCATCCCAAATATTAAGCAATATGAGTAATGGATTTTCATCTCATGACAAATCAGGACCAATTGCTTTAGGGGTCAGAATAGAACTAGCAGTGCAGCCATAGCTCAGAACAACACAGAGATAATATGAAATCTTATGTTTCCATGAAGTTCTTCATTTGCTTCAAAGTTCCTCATTTATAGTAAATAAATGTGCTTGGATGCCTAAGTGTTTCTACAATCACAATATTTGATTGTTGAAAACAGTAGCAATGAAAATTAGATGTGACTGAAATTTTTTTTCTAAGTTACTTAGAGGCCTGTGGGTATTTAAGGGATCAGTCTTTTCAGGGATATGGAGTGACAGAAAATGGCAACTGATGAGAAATCCCTTTTGCTTACAGAAATCCTCAAATTGCTTGTAGGAATGGTTTTGGTTATGAGGCTAAGTTGTATGAGGAAATGCATCTCAACTCTGAGGTCACGTTTCTCCTGAAAGAAAAGTAAAACCAGTTAGCTGTATGTAGAAAGACCTCTGCCACAGATGCTCATTATTTCAGATATTCAAGCTACAGAGAGCAGATTCAGGTGCAAACTTGTGTCCGTGTGTGCTGGTGCTACTGAAGACTCAGGATTTGGTCTCCCATACCTTAAACTTAGTACTTATCGCTCAGTACTTCCACCTACTCACACGTGAATCCTTCCCACTCCTGCTGCTGCTCATATAACATTTTCATTGGATTGGACACTGACTCTGTCACCCATCCACCTCATATGTAAAAGCCTTGCTCCAGAGAGTGTATGTGTATGTGTGTGTTTATATAAAATGTAAGGCTGTCACTGAGAAAGAACCAAAACATCCACTACTGGTAAGAAATGGCCTAGTGAATATATTTTGAGATATTCTGTTTTTTGTATTTCCCACGAAACACCTTTCGTACAGACAAATTCCATAGCAAAAACAAACGGCAAACTGTTGTGAATTTTTGAAATGAAAATGTAATTGCAACATTTGTATTGTTTTCTCCTTCAGATTGTGCTTTAGCATTGTGAGAAGCCATTGGTTTGGGAAAGAAATCTCTACCAAGGTCATTCTATTTGCTGCATAACTTGCATTTGTTCCCTTACATCAGGAGGACTCTGCAGTGCACAGCGGTACCTTGAGATGACAATTATTCTGATTTGGAATTTTGTGTACAATAATTAAATAGTCAGGTACCAGCAGACATGTGTTACCCTGAGATAACACGCTCCTTGGAAGTATCGTGAGGCAGAAGGTGAAACTAGTGCCTCCAATGACCTGGGAAACACATTATCTCACCACTGCACAAGCTTGAGGGTGTATTGTTACTATATGCCAACTATTAACATTATTAGTTGCATTGTGATTGACTGGACCATGTAAAACATATGTTTAAAACATGTTCACCATTGTACATCACGTGATAATTATGTCTGACTCTGAAGGACCGATATATCAGGTGTGAGTCAATAGGAGCATGAAGTATTGGGGGTTTTTTTCCACTGGGATATGCAAAACTAGTAAAAGTTATCTTTAAAGCGACTTCAACATTAGAGTCACACTGCTCCAACAAAACCAGCATCCATAATGCAGTAGAGTACTCGCGTGTAATTGGCTCAAGTGGAGTGTTCACAACCATTGTGTATTATTTGCTCTTTTACGAATATATGTGTGCATCTCTGTGTTTGCATCCCTAGAGCGACCCTCAGAGTGTTTATTTTTAACCTGCAATTATTTTTGCCCCCCCTCCCTATGCCCACTGCTATCAGTTGTTTCATTTTCCAGGTGACTGACAGGAAGCATTTTTTCCACCACCGATCAGCCTGGCACTGTAACCAGGACACGGGTCGGCTGGTTAGCACAGCCCTGGCAGACAAAGGACTTTGTGCTGCTTGCTCCTTCTCACAGCTCTGCAGCGAGGAACCACATCAGACAGAAGAGAAGGTCTATCTTTAATCTGAGATACTCGGGAAATCAAAGAGGGTGGATTAAAACAAGAACAGTGACTGATTCCCATAGGAGAGCACTTTCCTGTTCCATTTGATATAATGAACAGGATAATCAAAGCAAGGTTAGAAACCCCCTGTACTTTTTCTCTAAGGATTTTTTTGTGATGTCAGTTCACAAGGTATTATAATAATTGAACACACATGTGATAATGATTTAAAAAATAGTTTGCTTTTTTACCTTAGAATAATTTACATATAGCTGCTCTGGCAAGGTACACGTCTTATGAGTCATCAGGTTTGTAGTTAAACATATTAAACATTATACCTGCAGCTGGTTTGTTTCTTTGCATCTTACTGTCTTTTGATCTTTGCTAAAAATAGCTCAGTGAGCACAGAAGGATTTTCAAAGATATGGTGGGATGTTGCTTTAACATTGGATTTGAACATCCAATAATGAAGCAAAAATCTGGTTCATGCTCAGAGAAAGGAGCATTTAGGACGAAGACAAATGCTGTGGAAATAGACACCAGTTTTGGCTGGGCTGTAAGGTAACAGCCTACTGACTCATAGTAATTGCTCTTTCCTTTTAAAACTGGTGTGCTGCCAGGACTGTGCTGGTTTCTCAACAAGGAACCCTGGAAGGGTAAAAACAAGTTGCTACTCACGTCCTGCCTGCATGCTGTGGCCAAGTGCACTTGCAGTCAGTAAACATGGGGCGGGTTGTTCCTTGGGCTTCCCTGGTGCCTCCACATCAAGGTCTCCCTTTGCATGCCCTCACTCAGCCCTGAGGGATGTGGCCCTAAAGGGTGGAGAGGGGGGGTGGCCCACGAGCTGCCTCCTGCTGCATTTGCTGCAGTGTCCCAGGAGAATCCAACAGAAATGTTTCCTGGGCTGACACTAATACAGTGACCCTGGGTCCCCCCCTCCAGCTCTCATCGTAGCTGGTATCACATGAAAACACAAGTAGTGCTTTAATGCAAAGGTGAACATTATGTCCTCTACTGACAATACCTCCCATATAAGTGAAATGTGCTACTCTAATGTGTTTTAGGCAAGTTGGTGATTTTTTATTTTTTTTTTTTCTTTTCTTTTTCACAATGAGGTTAAGGTGGCAGTACAGGATCTCGGCTAATTCTGTGCTGGCTTTCTTTGCACTTCAGTTGAATCCACATGGGATGGTGATACTCAGCTCTGCATTACTGCTATTTCTCATTTTAATGACCCTGGTAAATCTTTAATGATTGCCATCATTGTCAGGAGGGCACAAAGGGCCCTTATCTGTCTTGATGAAACCTAAGAAAATATGCTCACAGATGTCAATTAAAATAATGGCATTGGTGGTAGGTCACTTGTATTTTTATGGGTACCTACCTCTTCTTGCAAAAAGTGGCATAAAAATTCCACTCAGAATCATTATATTCACTAAAAAAAGAGTAAATGTAGATGTCTTAGGTTTTGTTTTGATTAAGCAGGGCATTACCTTCCAGACAAAATGAATCGGGACAGGCATTTCACAGAAATGGGCCTGATGATTTCAGTAAGCCAGAGTACCTAAGATATAAGCTGTTATTTTAAATTAGGTATTCTGAAGTGTGAAATTTTCATCCTGTAATACCTGTTGGAAATTCTGCGTTAGAGAAATTCATTTAATGTTAGAACCAAGATTTTTTCCCACCATTTAAACATCATTTCATCATGAGTGATTTCTCTATCACAGTATAGCCTTTAAGACATAATTCTCTCAAATTATGGGGTATGTTAGTAGCCCTGTGAGCTAAGAACTGGATACACAGAGCTCCTGTTCTTGTTAATAGCAGTTGCCTGCCTAATTCACTGAGCCGCACAGAGAAAATGTAGCCCCGTGGGTCAACATCAATGGATTCAATGAGGTCTTCACCCTCTAAAAATGTCATTAGTGGGAGTAATAGCTGGCTGTGGGCCCTAGCACTCACTACAGCTGCAGCAAGCTGGCTCTCTGGAGAGAAGTCTGATGCAGAGGTGCTCAAGCTTCTTTGGGGAAGCTCCCATCCATCATTCACTGCTAGCCAGCCATTTGGGGTCTTAAGAAGTCTATAAACACTTTGGAGAATTAGACTTTCAGCCTAAAATTAGGCTTACCTCTGTGAACGATGGAATTTATTTGACATGGTAGGAGTGATGTCCTCCACTCTTCTCCTTCCTCCCATTTGTCTTGTATCACCTGCTCACTATCCTGGTGAAGGATAGATCCTGATCCACTGCAACCTACCTCCACCCCTCTTAAAATGAAATTTTCATACTAACCCAACTTAGGTCTTGATGGGAGTTCACTGTCTGCCAAGAGGTGCCTCCATAGAGGTTTTAGTGCCTGGTTTAGTTGCAAGGCTGAGGACTCAGTTGGCAGGTTTTTCTATGGGCTTTCATCAACGACAGTGAAAAGGTTTGTATGGTTACCTCTAAAGCCAGGGGGGCCTTGTGATGCTTCTGCTTTGGGGTGATGGAGGGCAGGGTCAGGTTAGTCTGCTTCCTGAGTTAAAAAATTAGAGTTGGTGTGTTTTTTCCCTTATCATAATGTATTCAACTTCACATTAGAATTTCATTTTTTCTAGAAGATACTTTCACAGAAATTTCAAGATACTGTGTTTCTAAACTTGATTAATAAAATGTGATTTATGTAAGAACCCACCTTGTTGTGTTGCACTTCAAAATAGAGAGAAATTAAGAACGTTTTTTCTGTATGTGGCAGTTAGTATTTTAATCCGTACACTGTCCTGAGCATGAGAGTAGGAAAGGGTGGATAACCTAGGAAAACACTGTGTAATCTTAATCTTATTGAAAAAAAAAAGAAAAAGATATTCAAGTATTAATACTGGATACTTTAGGTCATTATTTTATCCATAAAGCATATATTCATAGCAGATATTTATTACATTTCACCTAACTTTGTAGTCTCTTTTGATTTTTTTTTTTTTTTTTTTTCTGTAGTTATTTTCCCCTTCTAAGTCATTTGATCTATGTTTTCCTTTAGACCTCTGCCTCTTTGTATAGATTACTAGAAAGGACTTCAATTACAATTTTGTCTCTGATGTGGATATTTCTTTAGTGAAGGTTGTACAAAGACGTGTCCTTCATGCTTCATTTCAAACACAACTTCAAATGCAAACTTAAAAAAAACCCAACAAAACCCGTAGTCTGAGTATTCCAATACATGCTTCATTTCAGCTTTCATGAGTATGTGCTTGATGCAATGTCAACAGCAAATCTTTCACAATCTTCAGTGCTACATCATTGGAGTAGTCCCAGATCTGTTAATTTTCTGCTTGTGTAGAGTACTTTTATGTGTGACTCCTTAAAAAAATAGCAGGCTCTTGAAGAAATGTATGATAGTACTAGATTCAGTTGTAATTTTAGGATGAAAAACTCCTCTCTTAAATATGTATTTTTTGCTTAGATGTAGGATTTCCTGTCTGCATTTTGTGTTTTCCTCCTGCAAATGAACATATCACAAAACTTTGCAGGGAATACATTTTTTACACATTTTAATATAAACTATGCAATAGTCCTTTAGTTAAAATTTTCACTTAAAATATTTTAACATGCTTTGTCAGATATGATTTATAGAAAGACTGTTCACCCTTCATTTACAGCACTTACTTTGATTGCTGAGTGAGTTCTGTGAGAATTTATGCGTAACTATTAATTAGTTGGGTTATACATTTTATTAGATATAATTTTCCAACAATATAATTCTTGAAATTTGAAATATGAAAATTAACCTACTTAGAGTTTATTCCGAAGTCAAAGCTACAGATTTTTAGTCTTTCTTTGCTGCAGTATTTTTATGCAAGGATATTATTTTTTGTATCCATTTCCATTTTATGTTGTAGTATTTTCCTCATGTTGTTTTGTCTTCAGACATCTCTGAGATGAGCATCCAACTGATACAGTGCTGCTTGTTTAGGAAGAGAGGGGTGCACGCTGACCTTTTGCCAGTTGACTTGTACATAAAGACTAGATAAGAACATCTTTCTTAAAGAAGGCTTGAACTTCAAAATGTTAAACACATAAATCCCTCAAGATATTTAAATGTTACTTAAGTTGATGTTAAGCAGTGACTTCAGAGACATCTAATCTTTATGTTCAAAGTTAGGCCTTGACTGCTCTGCAGGATCTGAGAACATTCTACATAGTTGTCTGACCTAAAAGGAACAAACTTGCCGCTAACCTGTTTTCATGCAACTTACAGCTTTATAAGCTTGGTGGAAAGCAAAAAAACCCCCACTGTCTCTTTCCAACCTTCAAATGGCAAGTGGTAGCAGGAGCTAAGCTACACTTGCACTTTGTGGGAACAGGAATTGCCCCACTTTACAGAAAATGTCACCTTTCTTCAAAATATCAAATGCACATCTTGCTGAAAAACTGATTATGTTTAAGGGTTGATGAATGGGAGGGAGAGGATACTTTAACATAGATTAAGGAGGGAACAAATGACATTTGCAAGCTGAAGGCTAAAGTTTGAACTTCAGACTGCCTGGTTAGTCTGAAATGTCTCAAACCCAGGGGCCTCCATGAGCCTTAGGACAGGACCCAGATGCCCCAGTCTCAGTCAGACAGCCAGCTCCCCAGATGCCTTCTCACGTCCACGTTTTTACCATAAGTTATATTTGCTTATGTATCTTATTCGTGTAATTGAGAAGCCTAAACATTTCTAGAAACACTTGGGTTTATAAAATTGAATTTTGAATTTGCTAACAAGATGTGATTCTGTCTTTTTAGCTTTTGTGTTATGGTAAAAGTGCACCTGAACAGTAATAGCAATTATATGTAAGAAATTAAAGAAGAGAAATAGGTTTCTGTCAGAGATGTTTGCAAATTATCCCTAAGGGATAATTTTCTAAAAAAGACCGAAGAACTTGAGATAACTGACAGACATGCGTGCATGTTAGCAAATGGTTGCACCTATCCTGACTAATTTGTTATTTCTCATTTGGCACCATCAAAAGTTCTTAATTTCAGAAGTTTTTTGAAGATATGCAAGTCTCATAATGCAAGGGAAAGGCTACAGACAGGTCACTTATTCTTTGTTTTGTTTTCTTTTCCTTTCAGAAAACACATCATATTGGATTTTGTAGTAGATTTTGGAATATATATTTCACATTTTTTGTCCAGATCCCTGTATTAACTATTTATACTTGTAGAACTTGAGGATAAGAACTTAATGAGAACATTTCACCATCTTTCATTCACATCATTCTAAAACTTATTTTGAGTTGAAAAGTGTGAAAGATGTCAGATTATTAGTACTTGATATTGTTATTCAGCCATGCTTTAAATCAAAACTGCTGTCAGAAGAAGCAGTCTTCCTTTGCTTCCTCTCCAACAAAACTGCTTATGACATTGAGTGGTGATTTTCTTCAGTCTTACTAGGTCTGGATTCTTTGTAGACAGACAATAGAGGCATTTCAAACAGAAGTCTGTTGATAGTATGGATTTTTTTTTTTTTCTTTCAATTACAGTTTACTGTGAACTTCAGCCAGAGTAGCTCTACTGTTGCAATTTGCCATATGGAGATTATGAGCCTGGTGTATGGCTGAACATTTTTTGCAGATTAGTATATTTGGAAAGACAATGGCAAAAATTCCACCAGTCTGGGCATTTATTGCAAGTGTCTATAATGAAGGTTAATTTTTATATGTACTTCCCAGAAACAAACGAGAAAACTATTTATACGGACATATTTTAAAGGTGTTTTCAAGCTGACAATGAAAAAAACAAAAATAAATAATGGGTTTGATATCTACTGGAGTTGTAACTTGTGGAACTCTGATTTTTGCATACATCAGCTGTAATGGACCTTCCCCAGGGCATAGTCTGCTTTCAGGAGAGACCTACAGATTTTTACCTACTAACTCTTATCCTTGTTATCGAATGTGGCTAGTAGATCAGGGAAACCTTTGATCTGCTCCAGTGTTTCTCCACATCTAGGTAGTGCTGGAGGCTTGAAAATAGTAAGATGGCAGTGAAGTGTGATTTGTGCATGAAGGTGCATGGAGCAGATCCTCTGTCTGTCCTTCTGGACTAAAGTTCAACTGTTTAAATGCTTGTGTTTATGGGAGACTGGACTGATTCAGTAGATTCCTTCTAGCCTTCTGTACTGATCTTAGTGTGACAAATGTGTGCTAGAGCCGCCAATTTTTGTTTAAATTACAAGTGCATTGATTCCTCTTGTAATCCTAGTAATTTTGCCTCCCAAGATTATTAGTCAATATATGATTATGTGATTTTTTTTTTTTTTTTCTCTGTATGGTCTTGCTGGGTCTGGGATTGGAGATTTGCTAATTGTTTGGTCCTTATGAATATGTAAGAATTCTTTTCTTTCCTTATCACCTCACCAGCATCCATAACAAATGAGTGTAGACCTTATGAGTGTGTTTTACATGAAAGTGGTAGTAATGTTATTTAGGTTCTCTTGGACAATGGGGTCCTGTAGGATCATGATATTTTGAAAAGAATATGCTCTAAGCACAGAATTCCTGAGTTTGTAAGTGCCATAACAAAATGAATTCAGATGTTTTAATCTTCAGTGCTAGAGGTTGAGGAAAATGTGAATAGTTATGCTTAGGACAGTGAATGTGAAGGTAGATAATGGATGGTATTGAGTTCTTCATGTGCAAACTGCTTTCTATGTCTGGCTGCATTTTATTACTTATAAGTCCTCTTGATTTCTATATTAGTTTTCTGGGGCTGATGAAATGATGACAGACAAACATCTATTGTGTCCATCAACTTGCGTTTTAGTGTTTGTCTGGCTTTTTCCCCCCTCTCCTCTCTGCCATAAGAATCAACTATCAAAATCTCCTCACTTTATTTCTGTGAATATAGGAAAGATGAGCTCCCTGGCAGTAAGCACAGAAATACATAAAAATTAAGTGTTTACACTGATACAATATATTCCCGTTTGAAAGATAAAGTAAATTGCATTGCTCTAAGGTCTCTATGTTAATTCAAGACTATGGTAAAATTACCTCTTGCGGAGCCCAGTCCCTAGACTGCTCTTATTCCCTCTTTTCTACTGACCTAAAAAAATCTTGTGAGGGGTCTTGAGTCCAAATGAGTTCAAATTCTAGAAGCATTTCCATGAACAGCTTGTGTCACTTGCTTTCTGACATTTCTTTAATTTACACATCTATTCTCTAATAAAATGTTCGAAGATCAGCTACTCATCTGATAGCAATTGGCATATAGCTGCTCTTATTTTATATGATGACATCAAGTTCTCATTTTTCTGCATGAGTAGATGAAGACCTTAAATCCCTCAGGTATGTTTTTTTGAGCTTTTATTGAAATTATTTTGATGTAAATGATAGAATAGTTTTGGTTGGAAGAGACCTTTAAAGGTTATTACTCCAGGCCCCCCCCCACCCCTGCAACAAGCAGGGACATCTTAGACTAGATAAGGTTGCTCAGAGCCCCATCCAACCTGACCATGAACATTTCTGGGGATGGGTCTCCTACCACCTCTCCGGACAACCTGTTCCAGTGTTTCACCACCATCTTAATAAAAATGTCTTCCTTATATCTAGTCTGAATCTTCTCTCTTTTAGTTTAAAACCATTATGTCTTGTCCTATCTTGTGTGTCTCCATCTTTCTTTTAAGTCCTCTTTAAATACTGAAAGGTGGCAATAAGGTCTTCCTGGAGCCTTCTCCAGCTTAAAGTCTCTCAGCCTGTCCTCATAGGTAAGGTGTTCCAGCCCTCTGATCATCTCTGTGGCTCTCCTCTGGACCCACTCCAATAGGTCCCTGTCTGTCTTGTGCAGAGGACCCCAGAACTGAACACAGTACTCCAGGAGGGGTCTCATGAGAGTGGAGACAAAGCAGAATCACCTCCCTTGACCCACTGGCCACACTTCTTTTGATGCAGCCCAGAATTTGGTTGGCTTACGTGCTTTTGTACTTACCTGCTAATGATTATTATACTTATAGGTCAACACCTTAATCTTTTTCATAGTACGGTAGATCTCCAAGAGTTTGGGTGTATCCTTATGCATCACTACTACAAACATTCCAAAACACTATCCTGTATCGTTACCATTTTATCATTTTCATCATGAACCAGCAGTATTTAATAGGGTAAGTTTTTGCTTCTGTGTAATATAAAAAGTATTAAATAGATTATGTGTGCTTGTTTCAAAGATAAAACTTCCAGTGCTTTCTAAATTTTTAGCATTATCCATGTGGTGCAGCTTTGGAAGAATGTATTGATATGGACTATTTAATAACTGAAATATGAAACCAAATTTGTATTGCAGACTTTATATCAGTGCTGGAGAAATATAAGCCAAAAAAGAATTCACCTTGATATTCTGATCATAGGCAATGATCACAGAGCTTCCTGGTAAGAAAAATCAAATGTCAAAATTTGAATTTGTGTTGTTTAAGGATACATGATGCCACTGAGAAAAAAATAATAATGTACTGTGGAGTAAATTGGATCTTATAGTAAAATTTTAACCTTAAAATCTATGTGTTTGAACAGATTTTGATAAGGGCAAACTTGTACTCTGAAATTTTTAATAGCTTTTTTACTTAACTGTTTGTGTAAAATGCTTGTACATATGACTGATAGCAATTTCAGGATCAAAGTAATTAATGACATAAGTCAGTATAATTTGAACTGGAGATAATGAGAGTTATGCCCACTCACACTAGAGATGTCTGTGGCCCATTGTCTTTGTAATCATTGTATAGACAAGTCTGAAGAGTGGAACTTTTCTTATCATTTTCTTTATTGTTTGCTTTACTGGGTTCTAAATCAGGAAACATGTTAAGTCTTCCCTCTTTCCCACCAAATCTTCTTAATGGCTGATTTTGTACTTCCTAGAGTAAAATTGTTGGTTTTTTTATTAAAACAAGAAATACATTTATACATTTTGGCATGTCAACTTTAAGACAGCTTGGGGAAATTTTCCTTTTGATCTTCAATTTTATTTTTTTTTATCCTTATGTAAACTTTGTTTTACAATCCATCTCATACTGGCAATCTGCCACGTCCTTCTCTGTTCTCATTTACTTGTCTTTTTGTTTTGCTTCTATCTTCTGGTGTCTTTTTCAGTAAAATTAATGAGCTCTTGCTTACACCAGCTGAATTTGGTCCACCGATCCAAGAATGCTGTTTGTTTCTGCATATTCTTTGCATCTGGAAAGACTTTAACATTGGAATTATCATTATAGCTGATTGGAAAATTGAATTTTTTCATTAAGAAGGTTTCAGAAAAAGCAAGTTTCTTGAAAATGCTTCCATTGAACATTGTAGAAATGTTCGCATTTTCTATGTGAAAGACTGCAAACAAATGTTTGGAGG
>VYZX01017626.1:14840-25364 GCA_013401335.1 Brachypteracias leptosomus | reverse complement strand
ATATTTAAAACAAGAAACCCCTCCCCCCCAAACCACCCTCTCTAAAAACAAAACCTTAAGTAATTCCTACTCATAAGCAAGTAGAAATGTTATCTGGATTAGATCAGGACAGCATGAGAAGCCTGGACTCATAGCTTCCAAGCAACATCTATTAGCTGTAGGAACATTCAGACAATGACTAGAAAAAGTAGTTCATGATCTCAAAAGCTCAGAAGGACTCGGAAGTAGATATATCTAATCATACTTGTTAGATAGAAAAGGTCTGCGGACACTTTCTCTACAGACTTCATCTTGAACCTCTGTCAATCTCCAGAGCAGACTAAACTTGCAGGATTGGCACGAGGGGAGGAGAAAGCAGCAAGGATCTTCCAGTTTAAGAAATGGCACAACAAAGAGCTAATAGCTCCTAAAGAGTTACGTATCTTTATGAGCTCCTTCAGTGTGTCTGCATGTCTGCAAACATGGTGGCATGTCTAGGCAGGCCTGTGATAAAGAGGTGACCTGTCAGTGTAAAATGATAAGAGCAAAATGAACTATTATAGAATAGATGCCAGGAAAAAACTCCAAGTAAGCCCCATATAGATCAGTCTAAATTTCTCCTCATTCATGATTCCTCAGTGATGTCTTGGATTCATGTGGAGTATCTCTACTTATGTGACTGGAGGAGACCCAAGGAGAATGTCAGTCATAGCCTGATTAGCATGAACTCCTTAAACTAAGGCTTCATCTTTGGCAGCTGTGAAACGAACTTATTCTTCCAAGAGTAACCAGAAGACAGGTACCTATAGATGTCATCCATCACCTTCAGATCTACTGACTTAACTTGCAACCTGCCTTCATAGACTCACTTTGTATTCCTTGACCTTGGTTAGATAATTTTTTTTTTAAAGTTTGAACTGTGCCGGACAAGTTCTGGCCTGAATAAGAATTTTCTTCTCTTTATAGGAAGCTCTGGAGACGTAATAAATTGAGATGAAAATTCAGCCAGATGTGTAGTTTGTGTGCATTAAAACAAACAAACAAAAAACCCACAATACAAATAAAGTAGTGATGATGAATTTACAAGACTTCCTCAAACCCCTGGCAGTGGCATCATTTTTTGACTTGCTTTGACTAGGTAGCAGCTCTCCTTGAAATTTGGAAAGGGCCAAACTGAGAATGCAAAAAGGAAAACAATGCTGAAAGCAAGGAGGTTTGTGAAATAGGAAGCAGGGTATGACACAATATTACTGACTTTCTCCTTGGGACAACTAATTTAGTGCAAGTTTGAATCAAGGATAGCCACCTTCATCAATAGTCTGAGTAAATATCTGGTAATAATCCTATCTCAGCATAGGATTTTGCTGCCATTTTTGCGGATGGGAAACATCTAGACAAAAGACTAGTTTGTGGGGTTTGTTCACCTAGTATTCAGTGACTTAGGTTTCATTTTGGACTGTCTTTTATTTGCCTTTTAACAGCACTAGGAACTTCTGAAGTTCTGGCAATTCCCATATTGGCTAAAGCATTAACATTTAAGGCACCCCAGAACAATAAGGCTGTGAAAATTTTAGCTTGAGTGATTAATATAGATCTCCACATCAAGTAGGAACCAGAAACAAAATCACAGTTCTGGGATTTCTCAGTTTCCCTCTTCAGGGTCTTCTCAGCAAAGTGACAAGTGGAAACATTTGTGTCTCCTTTGTGAAGGGCTGAGACAAGTGTTTTTTTATTTCAAAGGCACAACACAGCTCTCAGCACTGTGCACTCTGAATTTTTCTGCTAGCATAAGACCTCTGGCATTAAATCCAGACTCATAATAACATTCATTCTTTCAGTGTTTCTACAAGTTACTGTGTGACACGGAGGTGCAAAGCAGGGATGCTGTCAAGTACCAGGGCATGGATATTGACTTGTTCGTGTCCAAAGCCATCCAGCTGTTGCTGTGACTTGTGCTCTGTCCAGATGTGCATGCTTATTTGAGTTACAGAAATTGTTTATCCTATTGATAAAAATAAATGCACAGTCAAAAGTAAAATTATTTATTAACAGTAAGGTTGGGACCTGAAGGGCCCTGCACAGCACACGGTGAAATTCAAGCTCTGTCAGCTACTCAGATGACTGGATCCTACATTGATCACAGATACAGAGTCTCCCCAGGTACATAAATAGAACTAGGCAGTTTTAACTGCCTTTTGAACAGTAAATTGCTGTCTTTGCAAATGTTTATTTCACACACATTCCGTGTAATTCTTTCCAACCCTCCCCCCCAACTTTTTAGTTTATTCCACCTCACAACCCTTCTACTTTAAATATCACCAAAAGAAGTCTGGATAGGAAAGGAATAATCTGTTTGAAAATGAAAATAAGCATCTGTACACAATCATATCCTCCATCGGTGTGAATACAAGGCACTTGAGTCTTATACAAAGTTGTGAACATTATATGCCAAATTTGTCGCAGGTGTAGGCAGAAAGCAGAAGATATTGAAAGACAGAAAATAGGCATAAAAACATTTATGAAGAAAAGAATAATTCTAAATATATTCTTTAATATTAAATGTTACAGCTCTTTTTTTTTTTTATGTCTGCTTATGAAATATTTTGCAGCAAATAGATATTTAGTATAAAGAAACATAATAGATGGATCAGATACCACCAATAGTATAGGTTTTATCCAGACATAATTTTAAAAAATGCATATTTGCAAGCATGGAGAGTCTTGTGGACTTGTTTTTAGAGATGCTAGTTTGTCAGCGTATTCCAGCTTGCTATGAATTGTGAGACTGGTTAACCTGACTTTTCTTTTTGTGGAGAACATAAGATTGTGGTGGTATTTTATCATATGCCTCAAGTTGCGCCAAGGAAATTTTAGATTGGATATTAGGAAGAATTTCTTTACTGAAAGGGTTATAAGGCATTGGAACAAGCTGCCCAGGGCAATGGTACAGTCCCCATCCCTGGAAGTATTTAAGAGTTGTGTAGACAACTCGTGTAGTGCTTAGAGATGTGGTTTAGTCAAGGACTTGCCAGGGTTAGATTAATGATTGGACTAGGTGATCTTAAAGGTCTTTTCCAATCTAGGCAATTCTGTGATACAATGTATGCTATATATAATTTTCTATACCTTAAAATAATTCCATAGATTATACACTGGCTTTAACAGAGAGAATATTTAATATTTGTATCTGCAACTTTCACAAATGACTTACTTTCTTTTTTTAAAATTCAATTTTATTTTAAAATTACCTTTATGTGGACCTTAACTCAATGAAAGCAAAACTGAGAGAAACAAGAGTTTTCCCTCCACATTCCCTAGACATTTCTGATTTTAATGAAGACATCATTATGGAGACTTGAGAACTAACCAAACATGAGAAACTAGAGCATCAGGTCCTGATCCTATAGCTGACTTTTGTAACAGACTTGGACATTTAATCTGAATGATGCAAACTCTAGAAGAACTTAGAATGAAACACCGTTCATATATAGAAGTTGCAAAAAATAGTTTCAGTAATTTTTATTTTTAATGGAGATATTGGCTAATACTTCCTTTTTGTAGCAAACAAAAGAAAACAAAAAACTATCTTGAAAGAGGGATCTGCTTTTCCTATGGTAAAAGTTAAATATTTCACCTAACAGTTGAACATGGTATGGCTTGTATCAAAAAAGCTGTTAATTTTTTAATGCTTGATGGGACATTTATTTGGTATTTCATGAATTCATCTTCCTCTCTAGATCAGGCTTCTCATGTCATTCTCATGTCAGCAAAAAGGGAAGTGACTTTAGTGCAGCCTGGAAAATACTGTCTAACCTAGAAGTTCAACATTTAAGCTAAAATGAAAACTCCTCAAAATCTGACTTTTATAAATTGCCATGTTCACTAAACCGAGATCTGATTGTTTCTGTCAAAATGCCAACACTGGAGCAAGGGATCTAAATTTTAGACATTTAGGTGGTTTGGGTTATTTTTTGTATGTGTGGCTATAAGATATATAGAAACAGCTAGGGGACAGCAAGAATAGGCTGCCCTGGCACATAGACTTCACCGTTCAGTTAGGAGCTTATAAAAGTTACCAGAAGATGTTACAAGAAGATCTGTATATTTGAGGGTGTAGCCTGTGTCACTTGAGTGGAGTGTAATCTTCTGGAACTTGTACCTTTTGTGTTGATAACGTTTCAGTGTACTGAAACCTGAATTAAATCTGCATCTGGAATATTTAGAGACTCCTGGAATCCTTAGTTTGATGAAAATGTGAAAACATGGGAATGGCTGATCTATCCTCAGTGCTACTTTGTGCAAGGCCCACCTAAGAGGATGGAGTATATTGTCATCTTAGAGATATTTAATGTTGTTGTGACTTTGATAGAGCAGATATTTCGTATTTCACTTGAAACTAACTGACATCTACAGTATTAGGCCTTTATCCAGGGCCATTGATAAATAAAGTTTCTTTCAGAAAATTTATATCTAAAGTAAAAGAGGCTGATGCTTCCTTTTACCTCTCTTCTCTATTAACAGTTCCAAGAGGACTGACTAGTGTGAGGTGTAAGCCTGAGCAGCTTGATGGAGTTGTACAAGTATAGACTTAATTGCTTCAATTAGGGATATAACCTTACTCATTTTACTTTTGGAAGTACAATTTGGTTTGTAGTTGCCTGCAGGTATCTAGGCACACAAATACATATATCTGCTTTCATGAAGTTATCTTAAAAACTAAATGAAAGTTTGAATTGGGATGTGTACACAAGTAACACAGCAGATTCACTGTGTTATTGAGATGTTTGGTGGCATTACAGGAGTATGCTTTCTTAAGAACATTATCTTTCCACGAGATGCTTTTTACGAGGTAGTTTCCTTTATTCACAACAGAGTCAATTGATGTCAATCATACTGCTGAATCAGAGTAATGCTCAGTGTAACAGATCACAGCATCTACTGCAACAATAATCATCCATGTGACTGTATTTTCACTTACATAAATATTATTGTAGAACAATATTAGGGACTGAACCAATTTAAAATGTCATATTTGACTGTTTTGTAATGAATTTTATATATAATGAATCTTAATACAGCATATATTTTCTTATAACCTTTGATTATATAAGTACATACTGCTTTAGATTCTCATTACCTTACTTTGGGCTAAAGATATGTGATGGAAAGCAGTATTTTGCCCTCTCCTCAGTGTTCTACACGTAAGTAGAACATGTCTCTGTTACAGGGTAATCTTTTGACCTTGCTGTGCCAACTGCGTGATTAATTTCCTCACTAGATTTTCATCCTGACATTTTGGGGGAATCACTCCAAGTTCTAGAATCTGCAAGTAGTAATTCAAATAATCATAGTAAAGTGTTCATTGATGTTGGGGTTTTGGTACTTAGAACTTTCCACAGGACGAAGCATAATTTAGACATCATGTATTGGAAAAGCATCTCCCACTCTGTCCAGCTGAAGCTTAGTAACTCAGAGTCTTTTCACATTAAATCACAGGAATTCAATACATGAAGGCTACAGAACCAAGTCATCACTTGTGCAAGAGTTTCAGTAAATGGAGCAAACTTGACTCTCCTCCAACATTCACTTTCACTTTCCCATTTCAATTCCTTTCAATGGCGTTGACTTCCTTAGGAGTGGCAAGAAGAGATACTAAACAATTTTCTTTTTCTTCATTTTCAGTATGTTTGAATTTGCACTTCTAATTACATTTTTTTTGCATTTCTTTCTTTCAAGGTTTTTAATATTTCAAACAAACTCCCTGGAAATCTCCTTGCACCACCCTGTTAACTTCTGTTCCTATTTGAGCAGCTAAGAGAATGGTTACTACCTTCTGTGTGAACCTGTGTAGTGGGTCTGTCTGAGCTGATTTTCCTCATGCAGCCCTAGGACCCAGAGAGTGTTGATAACACACACCTTTGTTATGACTATCAGTGCTCACATGACACCAAAGGTACGGGGGGGGGACAAGATCTGGGAGGGGATACAACCCAGACAGCCAACCCAAGCTGACCAATAGGATACTCCATACCATATGACGTCAGCTCAACTATAAAGGGAGGAGGACGGGGGGATTCGGGGGAAGACGTTTGTCCTCCGAGCAACCGGTACGCGTTCTGGAGCCCTGCTTCCCGGGACAGGCCCGACACCACCTGCGGATGGGAAGTAGAGAGTAACGGCTTTGTTGCTTTTGCTTCGCGCGCGCGCGACCTTGCTTTCTCTGCTGTTTATTAAAACTGCTTCTTATCATAACCCACGGATTCTTCTTCTTTTCCATCTTACTCTCTCCCTGCTTGCCTTGCTGACAAAGGTTTGGGTTGTGGGGGAGGGAGTGATAGAGGGACTAGGGGTGGGCACCGGCCACCCAGCCAGGGTAAACCCACCACAACCTGCATTAGAGGAGGGGAGAATGCGCTCTCTTTCTAGGCTTTTTGCTTGAGTTCCTTGACAGCAGAAGTCTACAGTTTAGACCCTCAGAAGTTTGGAACTACAGCTGGTAGGTTAAAATCATGCTCAGCCTCCCCTAGCTTTTGGAGACTGAGCTGTAAAGGTCTAGCAGTACTATGCACAGGTGTTCTTTGACTCTTTGTTGAGTTTTTTTCCCTCAAAATCTTACTTCTGTCTTGGTCCGCTGGTGTTTTGCAGAAACGGCAAAAGGAACATCCCTGTCACAAGGGCCATCTATGCAGAATCACAGGTGCTTGCTCTGACTCCCAGCCAAAGACTCCCAGTTAGACCACTGCACAAGAAAAGATACTTCCTTGGACAGACTTTACCGAAAACAAATTGAAGTGTGAAAGGGGCACAGAGGAAGCAAACTTAGGTAGGTAATTTACAGGAGAGTTTTAGTCAAAGTGGTTGAAGTTTTTGCAAACATTCGATTAACTGAAAATGGTGGATTATAGTTCAGCTGTTGGATAACTTATTAGTTAGTAGACTGGAACGTATGTCCTGAAACTGTTGAGTGTTCCGTTATTTTTTTGAAACCTGTGCTTCTATCAGCAGACAGAGCAATTTGTCATGAACAAAAACTACTGGTGAGTTTTGGAATCTCCCAGATCTATTTGTACTTATTTCCTGATGGGGCTTGTACACTCATCCGTATTATCGCCATGTGTGCCACATGTGAAAATAATTGAGTATTTGCCTGTGTATGTGGTACATGTACGTGTGTGTATATATATACACACACTCATGTTCACATATATTCTTGTTTATGCTTATAATTTCTTTCAAGAACAGATACTCTTCTACGGTTCTGTATCTCAGTGTTTCCACATTCAAGAGTGCCATAACTTGGAAAAAATTACACCTGTCACAACTCTACTGCAGTAATGGTTTTGTAAAACCATCTTAATAAAAACATCAGGCCTCTCTGTTCCAAACAATTTTATTACAGTTAACAACTCAGCCAGTTATCAAGCATGTTGTCACCAATGCACTCTCTCTTTCCATGAATGATGACACAAACGAGTTTTGGATTTCTGTGGCGTCTAACACATATACACACCGTCTTACAGCTGTGTAGCAGTTTTATCTAAACCACATGGTAAGGAAAAGAAGCTGAAAAAAAAAAAAAGGATATTTTGTGCAAAAGCTGTTTTGTGATTATAAGGTTCCACACTCATCAAATTAGTTTATTGCATTAATCTACACCAAAAAAATGCAAAGTCCACTTCCTGGATTTTGACTGTATGGGTCTTTATTTTTCTAAAATAAGTATGGAATTTTCAATACCTGTGTGAGTTCCTTCCAGTAATCAGCTCTGGCCTCCACCTCTCCAATGCCTACTTCATTCTTTGTGTTTGAGTGGATATCTTACCATTAATAACCTTAATGTAAATACTTCCATATCTAAAATTCATAGAGACTTTTATTTGCCTTGTGTATAATTCTTACATATATAAAAAGTGTGTTCATGTGAGATTTGGAGTCTTTCAAGTATTTCTTTTTTCTTTGCATGACAATTTTAGTTTCTCTTTACTCAGTAGTAAATCTCTGCTTAAACTGTACCACATTTCATTGCTATTTTTTCAAGAATATGCTACAGAAATGTTCTTTGTGCATCAACTGAATGTGGAACTGGGTATTATGTCAGCCTTCAATGATATGTTTCAGTTTTTCCTCTGCTTTTTTAAACATCTGATATTTCAGGAATGAGTTAGTTTAGAACTTGAAGTTAAGAAATGTTGAACTGGGAATCATGACTGATAATTTTATAACAAACTGATTCCCAAATCATATGCTGCTATTTATGATGCTAAATAAAATGTCAGTTCTGTGGAGTTTTACCTTTAGAAAATACATCTGAGTGTGGTTCCTTGTGGCTTCTGGGAATCAGTGACTAGAAACAATGAGTTTTTGAAAATCTATTATCACTGGTTTTTATTTTTTTTTCTCTTCCTGTCTCCAGAGACATATTCAGTGTGTGGTAAAGTAAAGCTATTATATTTTTCCAGAGAACAGATGTGATAATTAAGAACAGGCATAAGTTTATAAGTTTCAAAATTCAATGAAAAAATAGTTGTCAAGTGTATTTCTAAAATGAATTACAAACAAAAAGCAGGCTGATGTGTGGATAATTAATTGGAGAATGTCAGTGTCTTTCCATTAATTCCTTTATATTGCTATACATAATCATGCATACTCTATGTGACCATCAGAATTTTACTTTACTAAATATACTTGACCATAATGCAAATCAATAGTTTCTCCTGCAAAATAAAAACTAATAGCTTCAATATAAAATAACTTTCTCTGCCTCAGTTAGAATGGGTACAGTGTAACTGTTTGTCATTATTCCTTCCTCCTCAACCTGAAGAGGGTGCATCTAAATTAATTCATGCCACTTAGGTGCTCTCTTGATAAATATGTTATCTATATTTAATGTCTCTTTATTCTGATTTTATTATACATGTGTGCAGTAGTGAAATAAGATAACTGGCAAGGTGGTGTATCATGGCAAGAGAATTTGCTTTTGCTTCTTTGCACCTTTTGGTAGAGCAGATATATTTAGAACGCATACTGACAGTCATGAATTGTCTACCTATACGCTTATCTTTTTTGAGCCATGATCTCAAATTGCTTTTTTATACTTCATAGATAAATATGCCCAGGTTTCACCCTGTCCTGGTTTTGGATGGGATAGAGCTAATTTTCCTTCTTGGTGGCTAGAATATTGCCATGTTTTGGCTTCAGTATGAGAAAAACGCTCATAAACACTGATGTTTTCAGTTGTTGCTAGGAAAACAAGGACTTTTCAACTTCCTTTGTTTGCCAGTGAGCAGGTGCACAAGAAGCTTGGGGGGAGCATGGCCAGGATGCCTGACCCGAATTAGCCAAAGGAATATTCCCTACCATAGAATGTCATGTCCAGTATATAAACTGGGGAGAATTGGGCAGGGAAGGTGGATCGCTGCTTGGGCATCAGTCAGTGGCTGGTAAGCAACTGCATTGTGCATCACTTGTCTTTTCTTGAGTTTTATTTCTCTCTCTTTTTGTTATATTCCTTTTTATTACAACTATTATTTATTATTTTATTGGTTTTTATAATAGTTGTTATAATATTTTAGTTTAGTTATTAATCCATTCTTATCTCAACCCACAAGTTTTACTTTTTTTCAATTCTCCTCCCCATCCAACTGTCGGGGGGAGGAGTGAGCAAGCAGCTATGTGGTGTTCAGTTGCTGGCTGGGGTTAAATCACGATAGCCCATGTAGCTATAGAATTTGCTTCTACACCAGTAGAAAGATTATTTTGAAGAAGAGGTGTAAATCCAATATAATAGGTGTTTTTGTGGGTACTATAAGGTTTTTGTTGCCTGCACCATAGGTACTGCTTTAGTTAAGAAAAATGAGAGGTTGAAACTCAATTTCTTAGGTGAGGAGTGATTTATGATTGCAAACATACAGGAATGTAGGATTCAAAATAAAAAACATTTGGTAAATTTGCACATTCCTCCATTTGCTCTATATAATTATTTCCTGTGTGTAGCATTAATGTCTCATGAGTAAAAAGCTTCTTAAAACATGTCCTCCTGCAGTGTTGCTAAGCTCTACTATTGAATGCAATTGTTTGTGCAGCATTAGCTTAAAAAAGAAACCAAACCCCAAACAAACAGTACTTTATCTAAAAGGCTATATAGTCTTTCTATTATAGGCAGAGGAATTTACAAGTTCCCATTGTTTTTCAGTGCAGTAAAAATGTAAAATATATTGAGAACTACCAGAATACATATATTACATTTAACATAAACAGAATTCACAAGAAGCAGTTTCCCTACTTGCTCTTTGTGAATGAAAAATTACTTGAATATACCCATTATACTGCTTTTTTGGGTTTTTTTCTCTTCAAAACCGGGAAGACATTGCTGAGGCTGTAGGCACAGATTTCTCTACAACAATCTCTACTAAGCTCTTTGTGGTGCTGGTCATGTTCTCTGTAGTTGATGTAAAACAGTAACTCAGTACAATACTCCATGTTGCCTACCAAGTTTAGTTGATGGGAAATGTGACCTTTTCTTCCCTCCTTTAAAACATGTTGATT
>VYZX01017625.1:115890-132166 GCA_013401335.1 Brachypteracias leptosomus | reverse complement strand
CCCCTGCTCCAGCAGCTCCCCCAGAGCAGGGGGCCCAGCAGCGTGTCCAGGCCCCTTTGGAATCTCTCCAGAGAAGACTCCACAACCTCTCTGGGCAGCCTGGGCCAGGCTCCAACACCCTCACCCCAAACAACTTTCTCCTCCTGCTCACATGGAACCTCCTGGGTTCCAGTTGGTGCCCGGTGCCCCTTGTCCTGTCCCTGGGCACCACTGACAAGAGTCTGGCCCCAGCCTCTTGCCCCCACCCTTTAGCTCTTGCTCAGCATTGATCAGATCCCCTCTGGGGCTTCTCTTCTGCAGCTCAGCAGCCCCAGGGCTCTCAGCCTGTCCTGGGCACAGAGATGCTCCAGGCCCCTCAGCATCTCCACAGCCTCCACTGGACTCTCTCCAGTAGCTCCTTGTCTCTCCTGAACTGAGGAGCCCAGCACTGGACCCAATCCTCCAGAGGTGACCTCACTGGGGCAGAGCAGAGGTCACTGCTACTGAAGAGCTGCCATGTGGACACCTTCACTGTGCTGAAGGAACGTGCTGTGTGTCTGAGCCAAGAGCAGAGGGCTGGAGCTGTGACCATGCAGGGGTGGGCACTGTTTGAGAGCTCTCAGGTGATCAGGAGGGGTTTGGGACAGAAGAAGATCACTGTTGTAACTGCCCTATCTGGATTGCTTCATTTCTCTGCAAGGAGTTGATACTGCAGAGGAAGAAATATAAAGGAAGACTTAGAAGTCAGAAGTTAACTCCCCTGTGCAAGTTTCTCTACGTGCACAGATGTTCCTTTTGCATAATGGTGTTTCTGAGATGGTATCAATTTTTTAGTTAAACCATTGGCTCCTGCAACTTGATTTTCTACAAATATATGTTTTTATAATGCATCCCTGAAAAAACCAGGGTAAAGCAGTGCTCTGACTGGATCTCCCAGCTACACCTGCCTGGGTAAAGTGGGATAGCCTCAGTTTCTCTCTCTGTTTCCAAAGCATGTTGCTCTAACCTCCAGGTTTTAATGTTTGTGGATTTATTTCAGGTGTGTGCAACTGACAAAACTCTGGAGTTCGAGCGGGACTTTCGGATCAGGCACTATGCTGGGGATGTGATGTGAGTCCTTCAGAAAGAAACTCCCACCTTCTCTTTCTGTCCTTCAGCCAGCTTTGAAGTGACACCAGATTCTGAGTTAATGCTGCTGCTGGTATGGGCTGGAGTAGCTGTCACAGGGAGTTAGAGAGGGCAGTTGTTGCTGATCAGTTAAATCTCATGCTGGTTACTTGCTCTACAGAATTGTTCTGTGCTTGGAGTTGGAACAAAAGGAGAGGATGGGGGTGAGGGGAGAGCAGGGCTCCAGGAGCAAACCCAACCAGGCAGCACTGCTGGTGCAGGAGAGCTAAAGTGAGCTAATAAAATCTGCTCGAGACATCTGCTTGCTGTGATTATATAATGCTCTGCCTTCCAATGCTCAGATTGGTTTGAGCATCCTCAAAATACAGGGTGGTGTTAAACCAGAATAAGTGTCAGCACAAGGAGCTCTCCCTGTTTGGGTTGAAAAGGTTTTGGTACCTGAAACCCACAAAACTGGCTCCAGAGTGACCTGGAGGAGGAGTAAGAAGGGAAAGTTGCCCATATGCTCAGAACTTCCCCTGGGAAAGCTGGTGTGTGGAATGTCACTGGGTTGGGGTTTGTGCAGCTCCTCCTGCCAGCAGAATCTGAAAGGGGCTAATGAGGAAAGAACTCAGGATTTCTTTTACCTTGGGACTGTATTTATCTTTAATTTATACGAGTAACCAGTGGGATCCTGCTGGAGCCCATCCAGCCCAGCTTGGTTTTGTTCTGGAGCCTTTGCTGAGTGGTTGCTGATAGACATAGAATCACAGCCCTGATCTCAGAGCATTTTGTCAAGGAGGACAAAATACAAGGTGCAATATCATAGAATCACAGCATGGCTTGGGTTGGAAGGTACCTCAAAGATCATCCAGTTCCACCCCCCTGCCATGGCAGGGACACCTCCCACTAGAGCAGGTTGCTCAAGGCCCCATCCAACCTGGCCTTGAACACCTCCAGGGATGGGCCATAGCAGTGGTTGAACCTGCTGCTCTGTTAGTGGCTGAAAAATAGGGGAAGGAAAGAGTCCAGAATGTGTGTGTGTAGATTTCCAAGAGAGTTCCCTCCTCATTGGTTATAGGCTGCTCCTGGTTGCAGGCACTGGAGAATCTTCCTTGACACCAAGAGAGGGACAGATCAGACAGATTTAAAAAGTAGGTCAAGAGAGGTGATTCTGCCCCTTTACTCAGCTCTTGTAAGACCCCATCTGGAGCTCTGTGTCCAGCTCTGGAGTGTCCAGCACAAGGAGGACATGGACCTGTTGGAAAGTGTCCAGAGCAGGGCTACAAGGATGATCTGAGGGGTGGAACAGCTCTCCTGTGAAGACAGGCTGAGAGAATTGGGCTTGTTCAGCCTGGCACCAGAGAGACCTTCTTGTAGCCTTCCAGTATCTGAAGGGGGCTACAAGAAAGCTGGGGAGGGACTTTTCACAAAAGTCTGAAGTGATAGGACAAGGGGTGATGGCTTTAAACTAGGAAAGGGGAGATTTAGATTGGAAATTAGGAGGAAATTCTTCACTCTGAGGGTGGTGAGACACTGGCCCAGGTTGCCCAGGGGGGTTGTGGATGCTCCATCCCTGGAGGGGTTCAAGGCCAGGCTGGATGGGGCCTTGAGCAACCTGGTCTAGTGGGAGGTGTCCCTGCCATGGCAGGGGGTTGGAACTGGATGATCTTTGAGGTCTCTTCCAGCCCAACCCATTCTATTGATATGATTCTGTGACAGTGCTCATGCAGCAGATGAGGGATGGGTTGGGAAGTGGAGCTGGATTCCATCAGCAGCTGCTGTGCCTGTAGGACAAAGATGCTGATTCCACCTTGACACCAGCAGCTTGGAGAAGGACTTTTGCTTTTGGCAATTAATTCTATTTTCCTCTTTTTTTTCCCAGTTATTCAGTCACTGGCTTTATTGACAAGAACAAGGACACTTTATTCCAAGACTTCAAGCGCCTCATGTACAACAGGTAGGAATAAAAACCTGAATGAGGTGAATTTAGACCTGATTTGTCAGAGCCCTTTTTTCTGCTAGAGGAGACTAACATCTCCCTGGAGTTCCCTTTGCTGTGTGTGCCATGCACATAAATAAACACATTGCTCTGGGATTCAATCTCTGCATCTACCATGACCCAAAGGGCATTAGTTTGATTTTTCAGGACAAGTCCTTATTCTGTGTGCTCTGATAGAACCTTTAATGGTACTAAATTTAAAGTGTTGGCTTGGAAGCAGCTCCCTGTGATAAGACACCTGTGTGGAGATGACCTGTGCTGCTCAGTCTGTCATTAACCAGCTTTTTGGACCTGTTGCAAACGTGCTGATCCCTTTGATCAGCTAAAGACACTGAGCAGCACTTGGTCAACAACAGGTATCACTGACCCCCAGGAGAAATCCTTGGTTTGAGGGAAAGCATCAGGGTGGGGGAAAAATGGGCAGATAGATGTGAATCCTTTCTGTCTGTGCAGTGATGTGAGTAATTGAAACCCAGTGGTCACGTGTCAGAAATACTAATTAGGCAAGGAAAAGTTGCCTTTGCCAAGCAGATTTGAAATCCCATCAAAACCTGTGTGTGAAGTGCCCCAGGAAGCTCTGCAGAGGTTTTCCTACATTTAGCCTCTGCTTTCCCTTAAAGTCTCCAGTCAAGGCTGTTCACTCACTGCATATTAGAGCATGTGGTAGAGGTTGCCATGAGTGCCTTCAGCTTTGGTCTGGTCCTGAGCTCTCCCCACCCATCATCACCATTTCACCTTCAGGAAAATGTAGGCTGAAACAGAGAAATTTCTTTCACAGCTGAAGAATGGTGCAGAAATACAGCTTGAAATCAGCTCCCGGGTTTCAAGGGAGGATGTTGGGGGCTACTCCTGGTTTGATTAACTTCTTATCTCGGTGTCAGTGAGGCAGGCTCTGCTTTTGATGGGATTTTCACTGTCCCATTGCTGCACATCTTTATCCAAAGAGGAGAACACACTTGTCATTTTCCCAGAATATTCAGTTGTATCAACCATGTATCACTCAAGAACAAGAGATATTTTGCCCAGGAGTGTCCTGTTGGTTTGGCTGATACACTTTGAGCTGACACCACCAGTAGATCAGGACAGAAACAAGCTGTTGAGTTTTGGATTTAGTGGCAATGCTGTTGGATTGTGGAATTAAAGAGTCTTGTCTTTTAGCTCTAACCCTGTGCTGAAGATGATGTGGCCTGAAGGGAAACTGAGCATCACTGAGGTGACCAAGAGGCCCCTGACAGCTGCTACTCTCTTTAAGAACTCCATGATTGCACTAGTGGACAACCTGGCATCAAAGGTAAGTGTTTATTTCTGTTCCAAAATCAACTCCAGCTTCTGGTCAGTAGATGAGCCACCTTACTATGGCTGTGATGGGTCAAAGGCCAGTGGCTGATGGGTGTGGTGGTGACAAGGGGCAGCTGTGAAGGTCCCATAGCAGAGCTAGCTGCCATCCCTTGATAAAAGAGGTAGATTTTGGTTTGCTCTGTGACCAGTGTCTCTCTCCCTTGTAGGACAGCCAGTCTCTCTTAGGTAGTAATTATTATGTCAAATAAACAATCATCTTGAGCAAAGCTCCTTTGGCAGAGGGCCCAGAGGAGGGAGTTTCACAGTGGAGAGATTCTCTCTCTGTGGCTTTTGATGCCAAGTGACTGTGAGAATCCAGGCAGACCTCTGTGATCTCCTTCTTCTCTTGGCTGGGTTGGAGGGTGAGAGTGAAACCTTTTAGTTCACTAAATAATTAAGATTTATAGTAGAAGGCTTTGCTTTAGCAAGCACCACTTTGTGTGAGGAGAAGCAGATGAGGGAATGAACTGGGGAAGGGGATGTTTGAACTCGGTGCAGGTGAGTGGGAGGATGAGGGGAGCAGAGATCACTGAGAAATATTAGGGTGTTACTGATGCTGGGTGACCTTGCTGGAGTCCTGGTGTTTGGGTACAATCATAGAATCGCTCTGGTTGGAAAAGACCTTTAAGATCATCAAATCCACCCATTCCCCCATCCCTGCCAGGGCACCACTAACCCCTGGCCCTCAGCACCACATCTCCACACCTTGCAAACCCCTCCAGGGATGGGGACTCCACCACTGCCCTGCCCAGCCTGGCACAGCCCAAAACAGCCCCAAACACCAACAAATTGTTCCTCAGCTCCAAACAAAACCTCCCCTGGGGCAACTTGAGCCCCTTTCCTCTTGTCCTGTCACTTGTTCCTTGAGAGAAGAGCCCGACCCCCCCTGGCTCCCACCTCCTCTCCGGGCGTTGTGCCGCGCCCGCAGGTCTCCCCTGAGCCTCCTTTGCTCCAGGCTCAACCCCCCCAGCTCCCTCAGCTGCTCCTCACCGCACTCCTGCTCTAGACCCTTCCCCACCTTCGTTGCCCTTCTCTGGACACGCTCCAGCCCCTCAAGGTCCTTCTGGGAGTGAGGAGCCCAAACCTGACCCCAGGATTGGAGGTTGTTCCTCCCCAGTGCCCAGTCCAGGGGGACAATCCCTGCCCTGCTCCTGCTGCCCACACTGGTGCTGACACAAGCCAGGATGCTGGTGGCTTCTTGGCCACCTGGGCACACTCTGGCTCATCTCCAGCCCCTGTCCCCAGCCCCCCCAGGTCCTTTCCTTCAGGCACTTTCCAGCTGCTCTGCTGGTGGCTTCTTGGCCAACAGGGCACACTGCTATGTAATGTTGTGTAACAGGCCTGAGGTCCACAAGAGATGAAGAGTGAGCCCAGAGCAGTGGGTTTTGTTAACATGTAGGATAATTAAGCAATAAAGGACAGGGTGTTCTGACTATCTTCTTGGGAGTTGTGGTAGCAAAGGAAATGTTAGTGACCCAAGATCTGGAGGGAGAACGTGCCTGTGATGTGCTGAGGCTGGGAAAAGCTTTGTAGGAAGATGATCCTTGTTCTGATAAGAAGACCCTGTGGAGGTGGGGGCAGACTTCAGTCCAACTTCCCAAGGAGTTGAGACTTATCTGGTCTGTCAGTCCCCCAAATAATTTTCTGGTTAACCTAAATTTGGTACCGAGATGTCAGGAACCCAAAGAGGTTAAAATGAATAATGGGGGAAGGAAAAAGATTCTCTCTTGCTGGGTGTGGAACCTGGTGCACCTCAGTGAGGTGAGAAGAGCTGCTGGGGGGTGTGGTGGGGGGCTGGGAACAAGGGGGTGGCAGGGAGCTGTTGGTGAGGGAGGTTCAGCAGGTGATTGTGGAAAAGCTTCAGTTACTTGGTTGTTGGAAAAATTATTCTAGGCCAGCTGGTGTCTGTAAGAGAAAAACAGTCAAGAGAATTCCAGGCACTGTGATGGTTTGAACAGTTCCTGCAACTCACAGCAGGAGATGAAGAGTTTGCATTGCACGTTATCCATCTTGAGTCAGTAGGTACAGAATTCATGGAAGGCTGCCTGGCTTCTGGGAGCTGAGTGCATTTCAGCCCATTTAGCATTGGTATTATCCTTGCCAAGGATGGGCCATCACCAGGAGCTGCTTCTGGTTCACATTTAAGCTCCTGAGTTCACCAGGAGGTTCTGGTGTCTCTCATATGGCCCTTTCCCACCCTTTCCCTTCCCTAAACTTCCATTGCACTGAAGATGTTGGGTTTCTCCTGGTGAGCAGCAGTGGAGGAGGTTGCTGTAGAGTGTTGTATTTCCAGGGAGCTCAGGATCCCATTGGAGGGAAGGCTGCCACCAAACAGGAGTGTTTGTCAGGGCAGAGCAAGGGCTCTGGCCAAGCAGGAGGGAGCCAAGGACTATCCTGGTCGTGCAGCATTTTATGGCCAACCTTTAGCATGATGGAACAAGGGGGTGAAATTTGCACTTTGGAGTCTGCTGTTTAGAAGTTTGCTCTTCCTAGGTCAGTGTTTGTAGGTACTAAGTTTGCAAACTAAGTGACATAGTTGAGCTTTAGCTGTTTTTAGCAGAGCTCCTGGACTTTATACATCTTAAAGCCCCCCAAAATGTGGTGAGACCCATCCTGAGGTCAAGCTTGTGTTACTTTAAAGGGCCCAGATTTTAGTATCATAGAATCATCAAGGTTGGAAAAGACCTCTAAGATCATCAAGTCAAGTTGGACATCTAGGAAAAAGTTCTTTAATATGAAGGTGGTTGATCAGTGGAACAGGTTGCCCAGAGAGGGGGTGGAGGCCCCATCCCTGGAGTCCTTCAAGGTCAGGCTTGCTGGGGATCTGAGCAGCCTGCCCTAGGTAGAGATGTCCCTGCTTATTATGGGGGGGTTGGACTAGGTGACCTTTAGAGCTCCTTTCCAACCCAAACCATTCTACAATTCTAAGTCCAACTGTCTCTAGTTTGTCCTGGAGAGGAGAGGTTGCTCAGCTAAGGGCCCTGAACACCACCACTGTGTCCTTCAGAGGGTAGAGCAGAGTGCATCTCCTTGGCCATTCCGCCCTGAGGACCTCTTTGGGGTGACTTTTGGACAGTTACCAACATGTGTGTGTTATTAGCAAGCTAATCCCTGAACCCTCCAGCCACGCTTTGCTAGATACTGGCTGGGCACAAACAGCTCTGGCTCTGAGCCCAGCCCAGTCTGGACACTTCTCTCAGCTCTCTGACTTCTGGAGGTGGAGGGTGGGTGACCAGTTGCTCCTGGGCTGGTAACTCCTCTGGGTGAATCTCTCCTGGGGCCACCACTCCCTGCAGGGACGGGTCGTTCTTCCCTTGGGTTGAGTTACTCATTTTTCCCATGTTTAACTTGTGATGGGAGCTGCACTTCTGGGGACCAACCATGACAACACCCTGTGGTTTGGCCCCTGCAGGGCTTGTTTTGGGAAGCCTGTGGTGGCAGCTGATGAGAACAGCTCTCTGCAAACTGCCTTGCCCAAGTGGTGTCAACTGCTGTGGGCCACCAATGGCAGAGGAATGAGGTTCCACAGGGAGAGGTAACACCAGGTCATGTTTTTCTCAGCTGTTTCTCCAAGCCCCAAGATGAAGATAGGCTTGAGTTTGGTTTTAGTTTGAGCTGATGATTTATTAAGGCTGCTGGAGTGTGCAGCCAGTGCTGCTCTTCCCATCCCACCTGCCCTGTGCTCTCTTGCTTGATATTCCTCTGTAAACTCTTTTAAACCATATTTACATGCTCTGTTTCTACAGTCCCTGAGAGAATGGCAGCCCAAGAGCTCTTCACTGGTGCTCCTTTGGCCTTCCTCTAAAGCTGCAGGGTTTTGGCAGGATCCACAGTATCTTTAAACCTCTCCTTTGGGGCAATAGTCTCCAAAAATGTTAATAATAATAATAATATCAGAACCAAAGCTCAGAGCCTGTGAATACAGAATATGCAGCGTTAGTTGGTTAATTCATTTTTCTAGTATTTGAAATAACCACCTTTAAAATCCTGGTTTGCTGCTATTCTGGTTTAACCAGGTGATTCTCCCCCTCTACTCCACCCTTGTGAGATCCCACCTGGAGCTCTGGGTCCAGTTCTGGAGCCCCCAGGACAAGAAAGATCTGGAGGTGCTGGAACATGTCCAGAGGATGGAACGTGGCCACGAGGATGGTCAGAGGCTGGAGCAGCTCTCCAAGAAAGCTGGGGAGGGACTTTTGAGGCTGTTGGGTAGTGGTAGGACTGGGGGGAATGGGTCCAAACTAGAGGTGGGGAGATTGAGATGAGAGGTTAGGAAGAAGTTGTTGCCCAGGAGGGTGGGGAGACACTGGCCCAGGTTGGGCAGAGAGGTGCTGGGAGCCCGAGCCCTGGACATTGGGAAGGCCAGGCTGGCTGGGGCTGTGAGCAACTGATGGAGTGGGAGGTGTCCCTGCCATGGCAGGGGGGTTGGGACTGGATGATCTTTGAGGTCCCTTCCAATCCTGATAATTCTATGATTCTATAACCCCAGGATTCAGAGGTGAAGCAGAGCTCTGCAGTCCTGCAGGGGAAGGGGTGAGTGGGGTGGGCATTAGGGTGAGGAGAACCAAAAGTGGGGTTAGAACTGCAGGAGCTGCTCACAAACATGGGTTTAGCTTCAGCTTGTGGACACGTGTCCGTGGAAGTGGGAAGACTCAGGAGATCATAGACTGGGTTGGGTTGGAAGGGACCTCAAAGATCATCTCTTTCCAACCCCCTGCCATGGCAGGGACACCTCCCACTAGACCAGGTTGCTCCAAGCCCCATCCAGCCTGGCCTTGAACACCTCCAGGGATGGAGCATCCACAACCCCCCTGGGCAACCTGGGCCAGGGTCTCACCACCCTCACAGTGAAGAATTTCCTCCTTACATCTAATCTAAGTCTCCCCTCTTCCAGTTAAATCCATTACCCCCTGTCCTATCAAGCACAGGTTTGGATGAAGCTGGGTTGAAGTGCTGCTCACCTGGCATGTCACTGATACCATAACCCCCAGACTTACCCTGAGAGTCTTTTGGGCAGAAACCCCTGGTAGGTAGAGAAAAAGTGCTGCTGTTGTTGTTTTCAAAAAACAAGTGAAGCGAAACCAAAACTGTCTTTGCAGAGCTGCCAGGTGAGATTCCTCCAGCCCGTGCTGCTGCCCGAGCTGTTCTCTGGAGGGTTTGTCTCTGGGATGGCTTCTGGTGGCTTCTCTTAAATACTGACACGGGGTGTCCTTTGGCTGGCCTGGCTGTAAATGATGAGCTGCTCCAGGACCTCACTCTGCACAGGAATCTCTTTTTATTTTTCCTTTTCTTTTTTTTCCCCTCTTTCTCTATAACTCCTTTTGTCTGACTCCTCTTTCTTCCTCTCCTTTCCTCTCCTCTCCTCTCCTCTCCTCTCCTCTCCTCTCCTCTCCTCTCCTCTCCTCTCCTCTCCAGGGTGACAGGCTTCATCTCTGGTGAGTTAAAATGTCATTGCTGTGACTGATGGGACATTTCCAGCTCAGATTTGTGACTCTTTGTCCTATCCCTTCTCTGATCTAAGGAGCTATAAACTATAGAAATCTCTGGAGGAGGAGTTTGTTCAGGGTTCAATGACTTTAAGCTGGTTTGTTTTCTTTTTAACACTTAAAAATCTAAAAATTGCTCAGCTTGATTGAAAAAAAAAGTAAAATCATTTGCAATTAGGCATCTAAACAAGCTCCAGAGCCGGGGCCTTTGTGTCTCTATTTCAGCTCGTGCATGTATAAAATGCAGCTTCCAGGCTTGACAACCTCTTGGTGCAATAATGGGAGCAGCATAATTATCCCCCTGAAGAGCTGAGGCTGGTGGGATTGTAAGCGTGGAATAATCTGCTTTAGAATGTACCCTAGTAGCTGTCATTGCTGAGAGGCTTTAATTACACTGTAATTGCACTGACAGATGAGCTCCTGCCTGGGCAGGAACCTCCTATTGCTGCTTTGCACAAGGAAAGAGGCGTCTTGGCTCGTGCCCCTTGGATCAGACACAGACACAGTCGCTCCTCTGGGTGGGGAGAGGAGTCACAGGATCTTGTGTAGTGAGGGTGGTTGGGATTTGGAGTGGCAGAGACCCCAATGAGAACCCAAGCAGCAGCTTTGTGGTGCCAAGGGGAGGTTATGGACGAGCAATAGTGAGTTGTTGTGGCCTAGGCACTCTGGTGTCCATCCTGGGCTGCATCCAGAGCAGCGTGGGCAGCAGGGCAGGGAGGGGATTCTCCCCCTCTACTGCACCCTCCTGAGACCCCACCTGGAGCTCTGCGTCCAGTTCTGGAGCCCCCAGCACAAGAAAGATCTGGAGGTGCTGGAACGTGTCCAGAGAAGGGCCACGAGGATGGTCAGAGGCTGGAGCAGCTCTGCTGTGAGCACAGACTGAGAGAGTTGGGGTTGTTCAGTGTGGAGAAGAGAAGGCTCCGAGGGGACCTTCTGGTGGCCTTCCAGGATCTGAAGGGGCTCCAAGAAAGCTGGGGAGGGACTTTTGAGGCTGTTGGGTAGTGGTAGGAGTGGGGGGAATGGGTCAAAAGTAGAGGTGGGGAGATTGAGATGAGAGGTTAGGAAGAAGTTGTTGCCCATGAGGGTGGGGAGACACTGGCCCAGGTTGGGCAGAGAGGTGCTGGAAGCCCCATCCCTGGACATTTGGAAGGCCAGGCTGGCTGGGGCTGTGAGCAACTGCTGGAGTGGGAGGTGTCCCTGCCATGGCAGGGGGGTTGGGACTGGATGATCTTTGAGGTCCCTTCCAACCCTGACAATTCTATGATGCTATGAACAGGTGACACCATTTCCCTGCAGGCAGGGGGGTGGGATGTGCTTCCTTCACTTCATCCTACTAATGACTTCTTTAGTTTGGTGCCTGTGTTCTCAAGATGTTGCAGTTCTGTGGAAAAAATGTGAAATATTTGTGATATCAATCTCATCAAAGGATTGATGGGAGAGGAGAGGGCTGGGACACCTCTCCTGTGAGGACAGGCTGGGCTTGTTCAGCCTGGAGAAGAGAAGGCTCCAGGGAGACCTTCTGAGGGCCTTCCAGTGTCTGAAGGGGGTTACAAGAAAGCTGGGGAGGGACTTTTTAGAAGGGCTTGTAGTGATAGAACAAGAGGTGATGGGTTCAAACTGGAAGAGGGAAAAATTAGATTAGATGTAAGGAAGGTTTTCACTGTGAGGGTGGTGAGACACTGGCCCAGGTTGCCCAGGGGGGTTGTGGATGCTCCATCCCTGGAGGTGTTCAAGACCAGGCTGGATGGGGCCTTGAGCAACCTGCTCTAGTGGGAGGTGTGATCAATGACCTGGTCTTTGTTTCCTGCCATACAACTGAGAGGTTACAGTACAGAGCTAAGAAATTGCAGCCATCAGCCAACTCCTCCTCATCATCATCAGTTACAGCTGCCATGACCGTGTCAAACCTACCTCAGCCATGGTCTGAGGTTCAGAAAGGGCCACTCCTACCTTCATAGCTTGACACCCCATGTCTGAGGGAGCATTGAGAGCACTGATGACAACTGTGTTCCCATGGCAGAGCCAAGCCCTACAGCTGAAGGAGAAATCACCACCCACACAGACCATGAGTTCTGAGAGCTGGTAGGAGCCTGTCGAGTGAATAAAGACCCTTATAAACTTTCTTACCTTCAGTGCAGGGAGAATTTTCAGGAGAAAGCCTAAAAAATTAATATGTAAATCTCTTAAAACTCTTTAAATTGTCCCAGCAGGTTTTATTTCACTGTTCTCTCCTTAAGGGAAGGAGAACAAATAGACCAGGTGTGGATCGTGTTGAGTTCCCAGGGCAGAAGAAGGTGCTCAGCGTGGTGGTGACCTGAGCAGAAGACCTCACACAGGACAGAGCTGTTGCTTGGCTTCCTGGGCCCCTGGGGAGGTTGTGTCCTCAGTGTTCCCTCCTATTTTGAGCCTGCTGCTCTCTGAGGGTATAAGAAGGGCAACAGAGTGAGGAGAGCACTGTCCTACCAGGGGCTCAGCTGGGTCTTTGCAAGCAGGGCAGTTTTCTTCTCTGCCTCAGTGTCCCTGGCAAGGAAAGGAGCCAAAGAAGACTGTGAGCAAGTTATCCCTGAGAGATGGGGCCACTGGAGGAGAAGGGAGATCACAGAATCACAGAGTGTCGGGGGTTGGAAGGGACCTCCAAAGATCATCCAGTCCAACCCCCCTGCTGGAGCAGGATCACCCAGAGCAGGTCACACANGGTCTCCCCAGGGCAGAGTAGAGGGGCAGGAGAACCTCTCTCCACCTACTGACCACCCCCCTTCTGATCCACCCCAGGCTGCCATTGGCCTTCTTGGCCACAAGGGCCCATTGCTGGCTCATGGTCACCCTGCTCCACTAGGACCCCCAGGTCCCTTTCCCCTACGCTGCTCAATGATGTAAGAGCCTATGTTGCCCACACATCCTCCTTGAGGGGCTGGAGCGTGTCCAGAGAAGGGCAACGAAGGTGGGGAAGGGTCTAGAGCAGGAGTGTGGTGAGGAGCAGCTGAGGGAGCTGGGGCTCTTTAGCTTGGAGAAGAGGAGACTGAGGGGTGACCTCAGGAATGGTGATAGATAGGTAAAGGGAGAGTGTCAGGAGGATGGAGGCAGGCTCTGCTCAAGGACAGCCAGGGATAGGACAAGGGGCAATGGGTGCAAGCTGGAACAGAGGAGGTTCCACATCAATAGGAGAAGAAACTTCTTCCTGGTGGGGGGGGCAGAGCCTGGCCCAGGCTGCCCAGGGAGGTGGTGGAGGAGTTCAACCATCCCTGGAGGTGTTCAACAACAAGTGGATGTGGCAATCTGGGACATGGTCTAGGGGTCAGGGAGATGTTGGACAAAGGTTGGACTTGATGATCCTGGAGGTCTTTTTCAACCTAAATGATTCTGTTTCAGTGTGATTTAAGTGTTACCAAGTAACCCACCATGTTTCTAGATGTTGATACTGGGAAAGCCACACCCAGCAATGGGGACAATGAATTAGGTGGGGTTTCTTTTACAAAGCCTGGTTTCGTTGCCATCAAAGTGTGTAGACCAGGAGGATGGAGCTGGTTCTATCTATAGCAAAGGAGAGTTGACCTCGGACAAGCAACACGTGGCTCCATGTGAAGGGGGAACGTGTCATGGGCCACTCCTGACGTTTCTGTTCTAATCCTGTCACACAACCAAACCTCCTTCGGGTGCTGGGCTGGGCTGACACCTCTATCTCAGGAGAACACGCTGTATCTGCTCAGGCTTCTTCCTTTCAGAGTGAAACCTGGTGTGATTTGTCCCTCAGGAGCCCTATTACGTGCGGTGCATCAAGCCCAACGACAAGAAGTCTCCGCAGCTCTTCGACGAGGAGCGTTGCAGGCACCAGGTTGAGTATCTGGGGCTCCTGGAGAACGTGCGGGTGCGCAGGGCAGGCTTCGCCTACCGCCAGACCTACGGGAAGTTCCTGCACAGGTAAGGACGGGGCTGGCAAGGGGCTCAGGGCAGCTCTTTGCAGGACAGATCTCACCTGGAGTGAGGGGTGGGTGCCATGGAAAGGATCCGAGGGCTGGAGCACCTCTGCTGGGAAGAGTTGGGGTTGTTCGGGCTGGAGAAGAGGAGGCTCCAGGGGGACCTTAGAGTGACCTTCCAATACCTGAAAGGGGCCCATAGGAAGGCAGGGAAAGGAATTCACAAGGGTTTGTGGCAATAAGATGAGGGGTGATGGTTCTAAGCAGGAAAAGGTAGATTTAGGTTAGACATTGGGAAAAAGTTCTTTAATATGAGGGTGATTGGTCACCGGAACAGGTTGCCCAGAGAGGGGGTGGAGGCCCCATCCCTGGAGTCATTCAAGGTCAGGCTTGATGGGGCTCTGAGCAGCCTGCCCTAGGTAAAGATGTCCCTGGTTATTGTAGGGAGTTGGACTAGATGACCTTGGGAGGTCCCTTCCCACCCAAAACACTCCATGACTCTAAGATTTGACTGGCTCCCTTGGACTGAAGGGTAGATCTGAAGTCCTCTGGGTTTGTGACCCTCACTCCTGGGCAGCTGGGTGGTGCCGTGGTTGGTTTGGTGGCTGCTGCTGGGTACAAACAAACATGACTCTAACAAGGACTCTTATTTTGTGGCTGCAGATGTTCAGAGGTGTGGATGTAGCCCTGGGGCTCAACTGCTTTCCTGCTGGAATCATTTGCTCTGTTACTCTCTGCAGCAGGAGCTTGTGCTGAGGTTCTTCCCCGGAGCTCAGCCCTAAAACCAGAGCTAATTAACTTCTGTCTTCTCTCTGAACATTGTCTAATTGCTGCAGTGAGGGACAGACAGACACGGGGTGTCCTGGGAAGTGCTCGAGGGCACACGGTGACATTGTGTGTGCAGGAGGAAACCTCTGGGCTTGGAAACTGGAAGTCTGAATAGGGGTAATAACACAACCCCATTAACACGTGGGCTTGATGCTTCTTGACCTCTGAATTCCTTCCAGACCTGTGACAAATGGAATGGTTTAGATTGAAATTTATCTTATGGCTTCAGTAAATGAGGGTGAGAACAAAGGATTTGACCTCGTGCTGATGGAACTGTGAAGTGATTTTAGTTCTATTATTAAATCAGGTGAGAAAAAGGCTGTGAGGGTAGGAAACAAATCAGCCTTTCAAGCAGATGGGATGTCACATGTGAGAAACAAAGAGCTGTTGGGAGATCTGCTCACAGGGGGTTTGCCCAGATATTTCACAATGCCTGAAGTGGAACGTGAGGGTCTGGGTTGGTGAAGAATCATAGAACTGTCAGGTTGGAAGGGACCTTAAAGATCATCCAGTCCCAACCCCCCTGCCATGGGCAGGGACACCTCCCACTCCATCAGTTGCTCACAGCCCCAGCCAGCCTNCAGCCTGTAGTGGTTCTTGGGGTTGCCCCGACCCACTTCACCCTCACCTGTGGAGTTCCTCACAGTTTAGAATCATAGAATCACTCTGGTTAGAAAACATCTCTAGGATCATCAAGTCCAACCTTCATCCCAACATCTCCCTGACCCCCAGACCATGTCCCAAAGTGGAATTTACTCCTAAGATTTGTGTAATTACTCTGAATATAAACACCTGCCTTGCTTTTGGTGGGTGTTTGATGGGAAGCTTAAAACCAGCAGTGGGGTTTACACCAGGAGCCAGACATGGCAACTGGTAGAGCTCCCGGGCTACTGGGACATGAGTCCTGCTGGAGCCAGTGATGGGGTTAAACCTCTGCTGGGTAAGGGGTCAGGGGTGGGATTTGCCCATCATGGGCCCATCCAGGCCACAGGGGCCTCTCTAAAAGTAAAAAAAAACATCTTCTGGCCTGGATATTGCTTTGATTTTGTCCCACATTATTTGTTCCTTATCTTTGGGTGAGACAGACCCTTGTGCAGGGACTGCTGGGTGTGGTTTGTGGGACCAGCCACATGTTTTTGACCCAGGATCACAGGGAATTTCTGTTCCTTTATATCCAAGTGGCTCATTGGGAGGCTGGGAACGTGGAGGAGCCTCCAGGCCCTTCAGCTCCAGGCTCTGCCCCTGCCCGTGGGGCACATGCCAGGACAGATCTGGTGTAACCCAGTGAGAGGTGATTTGGGATGTAACTTTGTCATCTGTTTGCTTAGGCTTGCAAAAGGTGTTATGGAAGTTGAGTCCCACAAATAGATGTTTCACTCCCTTACAGACCCCTGAAGGTCTCAGATTTGCTGAGCCCAAACCAGAGACCTGGGGTTTGTTTGGCTGGTTCATCTCCATGGGGGACAGGAGATACATATCTGCATGTATAGAGATAAGAGGTACAGATATATACTAAAAATTAAAATATATATGAGTACGTATATGCCTGTTTATATATATATATATTTATATATATAATATTTTATATGTTTATATATAACTAATATATGAATATATTTTAAAAA
>VYZX01017625.1:88058-115858 GCA_013401335.1 Brachypteracias leptosomus | reverse complement strand
ATATATATATAATTATATATATATTTATGTACATGTTACATGTACAAAATAAGTTTCCTCTTAGGAGAAGAGTTTGTTGCTCTTTAGCCCTAACATTGGTTGGCCTGGGTGATCTGAAAGGTCTTTGCAACCTAAATGATTCCATGAAAACACTGTCAGGTACTTGGTGTCTCATCTCTACCAGTAGGAAATGAAGCGAAGCACAATTAAAACCATTAATAAATGTCCTTTTCAAGCTTTTCTTGCAATGAAGAAGACTTTTATTGGAGCTCTGTGCAAACCAGATGTAAATGTTTCTTCCATGGACTGGGTGATGTTGTAACTGCCCCTCCCAGCCATTGAGCTGGGTGGCAGGGCCCCTGTCTCCAGCTGATCTGATGCTTTCTTTGGCTTCAACATGTAACTTACTGGCCAAAAAAAGCCACTTGTGAGGCAGGAGGGGCAGAGGGGCAGGATGGCACCTGCAGAACAAAACCCAACCCGGCCATGAGGCATCCACAGCTTATTCCTGGTGCTGCCAAACCCACCTGGGAACGGCACCGACGTGGTGTGAGCCCAGGGTGCTGGGAGAGGAGTGTGACCCAGCCCCGTGGGCCACCCCCTGGTTGTCATTGGAGCTTCAGCTCTTTAGCTTGGAAAAAAGGAGGCTGAGGGGTGACCTTATTAGTGTTTATAAATAGGCAAAGGGAGAGTGTCAGGAGGATGGAGCCAGGCTCTGCTCAGGGACAGCCAGTGATAGGACAAGGGGCAATGGGTGCAAGCTGGACCAGAGGAGGTTCCACATCAATAGGAGAAGAAACTTGTTCCTGGTGAGGGTGCCAGAGCCTGGCCCAGGCTGCCCAGGGAGGTTGTGGAGTCTCCTTCTCTGGAGACATTCAAACCCCCCCTGGCCGTGTTCCTGTGTGACCTGCTCTGGGTGACCCTGCTCTGGTGGGGGGGTTGGACTGGATGAGCTTTGGAGGTCCCTTCCAACCCCTGATGTTCTGTGATTCAGAATTTGGTGGCTCACACAAACCTTGGCTCTCAGGAGAGCTGTGCTGGGAACTGGCAGCTCTGGGAGCATCCTCAAGCAGGGTGGGTGTTTCTGTAGCTAAGGATGGAGGAGGAGGAGGAGGAGGAGGAGGAGAAAGGGATGTTTAATATATAAGCTCTGAGCAACCTGCTCTAGTGGGAGGTGTCCCTGCCCAGGGCAGGAGGGTTGGAACTGGATGATCTTTAAGGTCTTTTCCATCCCATCCCATTCCATGACTCTCTAAGTGACCTTGAAAGCTGTGGGGATCTCCAGGCTGCAGAGGGGAAGGGTTGTGGTGTCAGGGAGCAGAGGTATTTTGGGTTCTGCCTCTCTATAATTAGCAGCAAGGTCAGGATTTTGTCTGGCTGGGGCATCCAGCTCCTGGGGAGTGCTGCAGGGAGGAGCTGGTGGCATCACAGTGCACGTGCCAGCAGAGGAACAAGGGGACAGGGGGACAGCCACCATGTGCCATCATCAGGCCACCACCTGCTGGGAGCAAGCAAGGGGGTCCCTTTGCCTTGGGCTGCCTTCAAACACCAGAGTCCTGGGTTTGCTGTGAAGGAGGAAGAGGATTTAACATTTCTTTTATATATATGTATGTCTGCGTGTATATAAAAACATATTAAAAATATTTTTTAATGTATTTTTGGGGCAGGTTTTCAGTTCTCTGCCATTTTACCCATTTATTCTCACATGTGTTTGCACTGCCTGGGGTTTTTTATTCCCTAATGTAATTGTGCCAAGCAGGAAGATTTTCCCAGTGAATTAATTACATTTTCCTGATGAGAAACCAGTCTGAAATATTGATGTGCTGCTCCACGTGGATTTGAGAGCAGGAATGCTTTGGCCAGCCAAGGGGAAATGCAATATCCAAGGAGGGTTTTTTATCGTGCCTGGTTTATTTGTGAGGAGGATCCCTGGTCTCTGTGCTGTAACCTCACCCTGATGGTGTTCCCTGCTCAGACACCTCCATGTTTTCCCCTCTTCACTTTATTAAGAAGGGCTCATTGATGGCTGGAGGCCAGGGTGTGATGTGTTTCCATCCAGGGTTATTTCAGTCTGTTTGGGAGCTCCTGGTGAGGAGGTTTATTGAGCAGCAGCTGAAAATTCAGAATGTCCAAAACATTGAGATTAATGCTTGACTTGGATTGAGGGCTTTTAAACAGAGAAGTGGTTCAGGTTTATTCAGGTTTATTTAGAACCTGAGCGTGGGTGCTCCTGGGGTGAAAATGTCTCTTCCATTTTTGATTAGGTCCCTAAATTCACAGAAAATTCATTTTTGCTTTTTTGCAAACGTCTCCTCAGCTCCTCAGTGCTTTGCAGGGCTGGTGAATCCTACAGAGAGCAGAGGCTGAGCCAGTTGTGTCCCTGTTTGGTGTGTAGTGGCCCGAGCTCCACTCTGTGTCCTCTCTTGTGGTGTAAAGAGGAGTTTGGAGATGAAGGGTCTCCCAAAGTGATGGGCAAGACAAATTGTTTGCAGAATTTATCAGCCTAGGTGATTGCAGTTGGCTTCTGAAGCAGAATGTGAGCAAACCAAAGCTCTTCTTCCTCACAACAAAAAATAATGGAGTGCTGAGTGTGAGCAATGGAACTGCCAAACCTCAGGAACACAACGGTGAAGTTTGTTTGGTGTCTCAGTTTGGGGTGGATGAACTCAGCTCCTCACAGGATTGGGGGTTTTCAGCATATCACAGAGTGGTTGGGTTGGAAGGGACCTCAAAGATCATCCAGTTCCAACCCCCCTGCCATGGCAGGGACACCTCCCACTACATCAGTAGCTCACAGCCCCAGCCAGCCTGGCCTTCCAAATGTCCAGGGATGGGGCTTCCAGCACCTCTCTGCCCAACCTGGGCCAGGGTCTCCCCACCCTCCTGGGCAACAACTTCTTCCTAACCTCTCATCTCAATCTCCCCACCTCTACTTTTGACCCATTCCCCCCACTCCTACCACTCCCCAACAGCCTCAAAAGTCCCTCCCCAGCTTTCTTGGAGCCCCCTTCAGATCCTGGAAGGCCACCAGAAGGTCCCCTGGGAGCCTTCTCTTCTCCAGCCTGAACAACCCCACCTCTCTCAGTCTGTGCTCACAGCAGAGCTGCTCCAGCCTCTGACCATCCTCGTGGCCCTTCTCTGGACACGTTCCAGCACCTCCGGATCTTTCTTGTGCTGGGGGCTCCAGAACTTGATGCAGTTTTGGTTTTTTTTTACTCAGCTCATGCTCCTTTAAGCACCTTTGCTCCCTTCCCAGGCTCACTGACATAAGTGATGGGTCTGCACAAGCTCTTCAGGCTGCAGTTGGGTCAGTGCTGAGGTTTTCTAAAGCTCTTTCAGCAGCAATCTCTGTAGCTGCACACAAGTCTTGATGTGCTGCCATGTGCTGTGAGCTGTAGGAATCTATAAGATTGGTGGTTACTGGGTAGAAAGCTTGACCTTTCCTCAATGGAAGTAGGATACCTGGAAACTCAGAGGAACTTTAATGGGTGAATGTTGGTGTGCAAGGGATGTTGAGACAGGCTTAGAGCTGTCAGAGTTGATAGTGAGTCTGTAGGGGATGGCATAAATCAGCTCCAGTGGGAAAACTCTCTGGGGTGCAGGGAAAAGGGTGAGGGGATGAGAGAGTGAGAAAAGAGACAGGGAGTAATGGTTTTCCAAGGAGTGATGGTTTTAAGCTGGGAAAGGAGAGATTTAGACTGGAGATTAGAAAAAAGTTCTTTACCATGAGGGTGAGAGATGAGTGGAATGGGCTGCCCAGAGAGGGGGGGGAGGGCCCAGCCCTGGAGTCCTTCAAGGTGAGGCTTGCTGGGGCTCTGAGCAGCCTGTCCTAGGTAGAGATGTCCCTGCTGGTGTAGGGAGGTTGGCCCAGATGAGCTCTGGAGGTCCCTTCTAGCCTCAAATATTTTATGATTCTATGAAATCTTCCCCAGAGGCCAGCTAGGAAGAGAAGGGGCAGGATTGCCAAAGAGCATCCTCCCAGAGCAGCCTTTCTCGTGCAGCGTGTGATCTGTGATCTCCCTCAGCATAGAATCCCTTAGAATTGTTGAGGTTTTGTCAGGACCTGTGTGAAATCCTTGTTGGTTTTCCTTATGGGGGTGTTGGTGCTGCCTGGCACATACAGTGACTGGGGGCAGGTGCTTTGAATGTGCATGTCTGGTTGGACCAGATGATCCCTGAGGTCCTTCTAACCTGGAATTCTATGATTCTAGGTCATTGTAAACTAAGGTCAGCAGGTCAGGGAGGTTCTTCTCTCACTTTACTCTGCCCTAGGGAGGCCACCTCTGGAGTACTTGGTCCAGTTCTAGCTCCCCAGTTCAAGAGAGACAAGGAGCTACAGGAGAGAGTCCAGTGGAGGCTGTGGAGACACTGAGGGGCCTGGAACATCCCTGTGCCCAGGAAAGGCTGAGAGCCCTGGGGCTGCTGAGCTGGAGAAGAGAAGCCTCAGAGGGGATCTGATCAATGCTGAGCAAGAGCTAAAGGGTGGGAAACAGCATTGCAGAGAGCAGGACACCCAAGGCACTGTGCTACAGGACCCATGCACTTGTCTTTCCTCCCAGAACATGGGATTTGAGCTTGAGATAATTCTGCTTTTACCCTTAGGATAAATAATTCTGCCTTCTGTGACTTCAGGGCAAACCCATCCTCAGTCTTTCCTTACAGAGGCACAGCTCTGAGCCACGGGAGGTTGTTGTGACTTGGCCACTTGGTGCTTCTGGGGGCCACAGCAGCACAACAGAAGCTGGTTTTGTAACCACAAAACAACACACACTGGAGGGAGGGAGAACAAGAGCTGGTTTTAGTGCTTGCTGAAAACTGTGTCCTCTGTGAGTGTGATCTGAGCAACAGCTCCTGACTTCCCCAGCCACAGAACTGGTGGAACTTGGTCCTGACTGACAGGGCTTCTTGACTCCCCCAAGATTGTTAGAAATGTATTTCTTAAAATGTGCTTTTCCTTTATCATTCTTGGAACTCAGGAAACGAGAACTTCTGAAACCTTCTCCAAAATAGAAACTGCTGACAGGTGGGTGTAGAAACCTCACACAGAGAAAGGCTGCTCTAAAAGCTTCAGCTCACACAAGTTTGCAGAAACTTTGCAGCCTGATGGGCTGACTCACCTCTGGTGGAGAGTGAGACCCTCAAGGAGCAATCACCCACCACAAGCTTTCATAGGTTTGCAGAACATTCACATTTCTTGTGCTTACAACAGGTTTGGTCTTATTCCCTTTCTGGAAACTGGACCAGTATGGACAGAGCCAGTAATGCTGAGAGGGTGTGACTCTGCTGGTATTTGCTGTGCTGGGTTCCCTGGCTTGTCCTCAGTAGGAGTTTCAGTTTTATACACATGGATGTGATTTGGTTTTCTGGCCATGTGGGGCCCTCCATCCAACCTCTGTCAGGTTTTTTGGGGTCATCAGTGGCACTCCCATCATGCTCACTCTGGTTTCTTGGGAGGAGCTCCCCTGTCTGCAGCTGCTTCTCTAAGCATGTTGGTCTTACCTGGTGCATTCAGTGAGTTCACTGGGTTGTGCCATTGATCTGCAGTCTCTGGGACACCTCCCACTAGACCAGGTTGCACAAAGCCCCATCCAAACTGGTCTTGAACACCTCCAGTGTTGGGGCATCTACAGCCCCCCTGGGGAACCTGGGCCAGTGTCTCAGCACCCTCAGAGTGAAGAAATTGTTCTTTACATCTAATCTAAATCTCCCTCCTCCAGTTTGAACCCATTACCCCTCATCCTATCACTACAAACCCTGTAAAAAGTCCCTCCCCAGCTTTCTTGTAGCCCCTTCAGATGCTGGAAGGCCACCAGAAGGTCCCCTTGGAGCCTTCTCTTCTCCAGGCTGAAGAACTCCAACTCTCTCAGCCTGTTCAGACATGTTCCAGCCCTCTGACCATCTTTGTGTCCTCTGGACCTGCTCCAACAGGTCCATGTCCTTCTTGTATTGGGGTCTCCAGAACTGGACACAGAGCTCCAGGTGGGGTCAATCCCAGTTTTCCTTTGGATGGAAACTTCAGACATACATAGTCTGGGCTGTGACCTGGCCTGGGCTCAAAACCTTGGAGGAAATCAGGGCTGGAGACTTTTTGTCTCTAGAAGTAAGTGCCTGGTTAGGAGTGAAGGGTCAGCTCTGGCTCTGGGAGGGATTTTGCTGTAGTGGTTTTGTGTGGAATTGGGCCCACTGGATTGTACAGAGAATAACTGGAGTGCTCTGGGGGTTTCTCTTGTTGGTACAACCAGCAAAAGGACACAAGTTAAATTGCTGGTGCACGTTGTCCCATGGCTTCAAGACTCCTCCTCTCCCTGGAGTGGAGAGGGACTAATCCAAGGCTCCATGGAGGAGTCTTCCTCTTCTGCACCAAGGGTTGAAATAGTGCAGGTGGAGTCATCTTCTGGTTATTTGTCTCTGAGAAATCTCTAGTGAGATTCTAATTCACCTAATAAAAGATCTGTGGGGAAAAGAGAAGCTCCTTCTCAAGTGCTGGAGGGACTGGAGACTTGGAAGAGAGCTGGATGGCCAGAGCTCCTTCTCTGTAGCTCTCTGTGCCTCACCTGTATCTCTGTTTGTATTATTGGGTCTTCTTCAGCCAGGCTCTGAAACACTCCCAAAGTGATGGAGAGGAGCTCTGTAGAGTCCTGGAACTCAGATCTATAGACAAGAGACCCTAATGATCAGTAAATACTCAACAGCTCCCCAGCAAAGGAGCAGGCACCAGGTTGATGGATGGAGGTGTGTGATCCTAGACACCTTGTAGAGTGTTGAATCTCTCTGGAAAATGCTTGAGTTTTTCTTCCTTTTTCTGCCTTGCTCTTGTTTCCCAGCCCTGTACCAGGTCACCCCAGTGCTCCTCACCAGCTCTGTGCTGCTGCCAGTAGATGGGGCAGTTGGGGACTGGCAGTGCTGGGGAAGGGACAATCAGCACAACACAAAATACAATCTGAGCGAGGCTCTGAAGACATCAAGGCAATTTTGCCTCTATCTTGATTTCTATTCTCAACGTGCTTTCTATTGTTCCTTAAAAACTCGCATGAAAATTTAATTCTTGCTCCTTTTTCCTTACTTTAGTTTTGCCTCCAAGCATCAAAGGCTGAGTGAGGCAAACTGTGACTACATCTGAAAGGGAGGGGAGGGATTAACTTGGCTTTTCACCATAATTGAGCCTTCTGTTGCATGGGGGTTCCTCAAATGTGAGTTTGGGGAAAGGAAAAGACAACTGGAGAGAAAATGTGGTGTTGTGACAATGGGCACTTGTGTGATAATAACTGATGGGAAATGTGAAGCCAATCACAGGCTGGGCTCTGGTGATGTTTTTCTTTGCATCAGACTGATTTTAAATGACAGAAGGATCTGTTCTGTTCCTTGGTAGTTTAAAATGTATATCTTAATTTCTAATGATGTGTATGATGTGATTTATTGCTCTCAGACGAATCCCAAGCTCTCCAAAAAGAGATTCAGTAATTATCTTAAGAGCTTCGTTTGTGAGCAACCCTTAATAACCCTTAAAATAATGCTGCTTCCTTTGTTTAATGGTGATAAGACTTTGCTGCTTGTGAGTTTGGGTAAATTGAATTAAAACTGACTTCCAGCTTATGTCGATAATTTGACTGCCTTTTGTTCCCCACCTCCTGGATGTCTTGTCCTTTAGATTTACCCTCCACACTCCTTTTTTCCCTCTGTGATGAAATGTTAGTGAGATTCCAGGCTGTAATTTTCCTTCAGACCAGAGCAAGTCTGGAGGCAGATGTGGTGGGATTGAACCGTGGCAACTGGCTGGCTCCAGGAGAGTTTAGGAAGCGAAGCTGTGGCCAGTGTTCCAAACCCCATATGGCAGCAGAGACACCACAGTGGGGGGCAGCTCCACTGGTCATGGCAGAGACACCAGCAGAGAACAGCTTGGGGATGCCTTTGACTTCATCCCCTGTACCTTGGCACCTCTCGGATTCTCTTCCCGGATGCCAATGGAGCAGCTAATCATGAAAATGTGAAAAAAATCAAGTGAAACAAAAAGCTGCCGTAAAACTCTGCTGCTTTTTCTGCCCTTGGAGTCGTTCCCACACCCTCATTAGCTTTGCAGAGCAGTGCTTTGTTCAGCAGAGCAGCCCAGGCAGGCAGCACGTGCGGGATGCAGAGATGATGCATCTTGTCAGGGTAATTTAGTGCCCTATTGCAGTGTAATTTTATCAGGGCTCTACAGCTGCGGGTGGGATTCGCTCCTCTGCAGCTCCACGGCCTGAGCAGAGGCAGCAGGACTCGTGCTGGGCACCAGCACCTCCTGGGACAAACCCCCGTGCACAGGAGCTCTCCCAGCAGGGAGGTCGGTGGGGCTGGACGGGGGCAGCGCTGGCCCCGCTATCGCATCCTATGGTGGCCAAGTGGTCCCTCCATGGGCATCCTCGGAGCTGCTCTCCCAGCTCCCATCACCATGGCAACGTTCCCCAGCCCCCGGGGAAGAGCAGCCAGAGAGAGCCATGGCTGGCTTGTCAGCTTGTCAGGTTCACCTTCCCCTTCTCCTCCGTCCCCACCAGCCCTCGAGCTGCTTGCCCAGGGGAAGGGTTCGGGTGGGTTATGGGTGGTTGTGATCTGCTGAGGGTCTGGGTCAAGGGGATGAGGAGTGTTTGGCATCCAGGCTGGAGGCATTTCCCATCCCCAGGGAACGTGCTCGTCACGCTTTGAATAGACATGGCAATGGGTGTCTAATTACATGTGGATCTGTGGTGAACAGGCTTTGATCTTGAGAGGCTCTGGCAGGGAGAAGCTGTGGAAGGAGATACTGGAGCTCACTCCAGAGGAGCAGCACAGGGGTGCTGTGAGGGACCCGGTGGAGTGAAGGATTGGATGTGTCCCCTGTGCTGACAGAGCCATTGCCAGTGCAGCCAGGCTCATCTGTGATGATCCCACTGCTCCCCCCTGCTGCTTGGTCCCTGGTGCCAGGAGCATCACTTGTCTGCTGCCAGGGAATGCACTGGGGCATCTCGAGCTCAAAACCCACCACACTCCAACCCAAAGCAACAGAAAACACCTCCCACCAAGGAAGGAAAAAAAAGCAGAGGCTGTTTTCTGGCAGTTGAGCTCCACAACCCACTCTCCCTCCTTCAGATGGATGTTCCTGCTGGAAAAAAAGACTCAGGGACATGCTGTGGGGGAAGCAAAATGGAGAGAACTGGGTCCTGCCCTTTCAGCAGTGGGGCACCTGGATAGTTGTTGTCATTGTTTTCCTCCTCCATGGGAACGTGCTTTAACCTACAGAAATATTTACTCTTGAGCAGAGGAGGAGGGAGGTACCATGTATGTGCATTGCTGCTTAAAAATACAGCCCAGCAATGTATGGATGGTGGAACAACTGCTGTCCCAGGTGACTTCTGCCCCAGCTTTGAGACCTGGAGCTTCAGGGCTGTCAGAGTCACCTTAAAACTTGGTTTGGTCACTGCCCTGTGTGGGGGGAAAAACAAGAATACAAAAACTAGACTGGATGACCTTTGAAGGTCCCTTCCAGCCCAATGCATTCTATGAAGAACCCCCTGAACTCTTCCCCAAGCCTCTTGCCAGCATCCCAGAGAATGTGCTTGTGCTTTGGTGAGAGCATGAACAGCTTTGGTGAGCCCAGGCAGGAGCAAAGTGCCCAAGAGCAGAGCAGGGACCTGCCCCTTCTGTGGACACTTTTCCTCTTGCTCTGCTGGTGAAGTGTCACGAAGGACAACTGTGGGGCCAGCAGCAGAGCCTCAAGTTTGGTGTCAACACTGCCCATGGCTTGTCCATCCCACTGTCCAGAATTTGCTATCTCAGAATCCCAGCCTGGTAGGGTCTGAAGGGACCTCTGGAGATGATCTGGTCCAACCCCCCTGCTCCAGCAGCTCCCCCAGAGCAGGGGGGCCAGGGTCATGTCTGGGAGGATTTGGAATCTCTCTGAAGGAGACTTTCAAAGTCAAGCTTTACTTGACTCCACTTTGCAGAACGTGTCAGGAGGACTTTAAAAGGAATCTGAACAGATTTCCTGAAGGGACCAGAGGAGCTGAGGCTGTGTCCTGATGTCCCTCTGGAAATCCCAGTCTCAGGTGTGGCTTTTTCCCCTCTCTTGAAGGCGTTTTCAGCAGCCATCTCTGCAGGCCCTTGTTAAGCAAACTTTTTGTAGTTCTGATCTTGTAAATTGAATATTTCAGTCTCTATCTCTGTCCTTTCAAAGTTTGGGGTTTGTCTTTCTCACCCTCATTCATGTGTATCACAGACACATCAGGGGGACCAGGTTCTGCAGCCATTGCTACTGATGCTTTCTTGGTGTTTTCCTGGAAGGGAATTATTTTTTGTTGTGTTTGGATTTCCATTTCTGGAGAGGTCCCAACCTGCTGCACCTCAAGGTGTCTTTAAGCCTTGTTTGGCCTGTAAAAACACTGCTGGTGTGAAGTAAAGCAAGGACAAACAGTGTTCAGCAGCCTGCACTTGGGAAGGACCTTAATTTGACTTGATAGTAGAAATACCAGGATGAGGTGAGCTGGGCCTGTGATAACCAGCACTGTCAGTGTAGGCTGGGAGAGGAGACACTGGAGAGCAGTCCTGAAAGGGACTGGGGGTGCTGGTGGGTGAAAAACTGGCCATGAGCCACCAATGTGCAATGACAGCCCAGAGGCCAATCCCAGCCTGGGCTGCATCAAAAGAACTGTGGGCAGCAGATCCAGAGAGGGGATTCTGCCCCTCTGCTCTGCCCTGGGGACACCTCACCTGGAGCTGTGTCCAGTTCTGGAGCCCCCAGCACCAGAAGGATGGGGACAGATTGGAGCGTGGCCAGAGGAGGGACCAAAATGCTCAGGGGAATGGAGCATCTCTGGTGTGGAGACACTGAGAGAGTTGGGGCTGTTCAGCCTGGAGAAGAGAAGGCTCCAGGGGGACCTTAGAGTGACCTTCCAGGACCTGAAGGGGCTCCAGGAAGGCAGGGGAAGGTCTGTTCAAAAGGGTTTGTAATGACAGGACCAGGAGTGATGGTTTTAAGCTGGGAAAGGAGAGATTTAGGCTGGAGATTAGAAAAAAGTTCTTTAAGCTGAGGGTGATAGATGAGTGGAATGGGCTGCCCAGAGAGGGGGTGGAGGCCCCATCCCTGGAGTCCTTCAAGGTCAGGCTTGCTGGGGCTCTGAGCAGCCTGCCCTAGGTAGAGATGTCCCTGCTGGTGTAGGGAGGTTGGAGCAGATGAGCTCTGGAGGTCCCTTCCAGCCTCAAACATTCTCTGATTCTATAAGGCAGAGAGAGCTCCTGTGCCTGTCTCCCTCCCCCCCAGGACACTGTGGAGTGAATCACAGCCCTTGGAGGGGGTTTGCTGCTCTTGGTGGGCCTGGATGGTGAGCTGCTCACACTGGGTACACGGCAACAGTGAGGCAACAATGAGCATGTTGTGGTTGATCTGTGTTTGCTGAGATATCTCATAGAATCATAGAATGGTTTGGGTTGAAAGGGACCTCAAAGAACATCCAGCACTAATGGGCACCTCCCCTAGACCAGGTTGCTCAAGGCCCCATCCAACCTGGCCTTGAACACCTCCAGTGTTGGGGCATCTACAGACCCCTGGGCAGCCTGGGCCAGTGACTCACCAGTTTTCCCAATCCATTCCTGCATTTGTTTATTTTTAACCATGGTTACACCTGTCCTCCCCAGCAGCAAGGCACATTCCAGTGGTGGTTGTGTCCTTTGAGACCCAATAGCATTTTCTAGGTCTTTACATGGCTCTATTTTTGCCATATCTGCTCTTTGTTCTAGAAAGAGCTGTCAGAGCTTTGCAAGTGTAGATGGAGCTTAATCCTCAGCTGGTTTGAAACTGCAGCAGCTGCTGGGCCACGTCAGGCTGCAGGTCCACTGGGACCACAGTCCTGTCTCTGAGATGCCTCAGGAGGACAAGTGTGCACCATCCCTCTCCTTAATGCCTTCCCCTGCCCTTCAGCCAGTTGGGGTGACCGAAGCTGGGCATGGATTTTGTGGTCACCAACACCTGCTGGAGTTCCTTCCCCTGGACTTGTCCTCAAACATGTGCCTCCAGCTTTGAGGTTTTGTAGCTGCCTTTGGCAGCTCAGCTCAGCACAGTGTGGAGATTGCTGCCTTTGTTTGGGTCCTTGCAAGGTCCCAGCTTCCCTTGATACCTGCTCACTCCTGCACCAGGACTTTGCTCAGGATTCTGTCACATCCCCCCAGGCCTCTCTTCCCACAGAGAAGTCTCCTCGTTTATTTGCCCTCTCCATGTTTGGAGGTTGTTCTGTGCTTTCAGTTGTCCTTACAGTAAAACACTGAGGATCACGAGGTGAGCTGTGATTTGGTGTCTTCAGCATGAAAAGCTCTACCTTGAATTCTCAAGGGGTGAGAGAAGGTTCCTGCTGCCTTCTAAGGACAGCAGCCTTGGTCTGGTGATGGCAAACTTCTCTGCTTCCCTGAGGCAGGAGCTTGGGCAGTTCCCTTCATCTATTGATATAAACTTAATTCCTTTCTCCCAACATCTTCCTTCCCTGGTCAATACCAGAGGTGGGCAGTTTTGAGAGTGCAACCAGGATGGAGTGATGGGATGCCTTGTGTTGGAACAGTGGGATGCTGCCAGTAGGACCCTGCTCAGGGCACCAAATGGACTTTATCAACTCCATATGAGGTGGGTGGCAAAGAACTTTCTTGAGGCTTTCAGGCTGAGCTGCAGCAGCAGCAAGGTGGGCTTGGCCTCAAAGGAAGATGGGTGCAGCAGCACAACATCTCCTCCCTGCAAGGGCCCTGAAGGGCTGTGCCAGGCTGGGCAGGGCAGTGGTGGAGTCCCCACCCCTGGAGGGGTTTACAAGGTGTGGAGATGTGGTGCTGAGGGCCAGGGGTTAGTGGTGCCCTGGCAGGGATGGATTAATAGTTGGACTCAATGATCTTAGAGCTCTTTCCAACCAAACCAGATCTCTGATTCCATGACATGTGCTGCAGCCATTGCTGGGCAGCAGGAGGAGCTGCAGGAGGAGCCCAGACCAGCCCTGGTCAGACTCTGCATCCAGCACATCTCATGTGTGTGCATGATTCTCATGTGTGCAACCTGCTTATAACCACAGCTCCTGTGGTTCTTCTGTTCATTCTTGGACATGGGCTTGTTGGTCCAACCTCATCCATCCCTAGGTGGGACCTTCTCTCCTCCCCAGCTGGTGGGATCTTGCTTCTCTTAAGCAGCGTGATGGAATGAAGGTTGTTGAGCTGACTCATGTGGAAAGAGAAAATAGCATTTAGTAAATTAAGCAGCTCTTCCCACTCACTGGGTAATGCTCTGCAATGTGCTCTGGTGGTTCGGGGAGGCTTTGATTTCAAACCATTTGCCTCCAACCTTCTCCAGGACCTGAATTCCCTTGGACTGGGAGAAGGTGGGTCTCAGGCTGTGGTGTGCATGTACCTGGTGGGTGCTGCACATGAGCATCACTGCCCTGCAAGGGGGTCATCCCTCCCCTTCCCAAAGCAATCAGGGGGAGGCTAATTAAAGCTTGCTTCAGCTTGGAGCATTTGCTCACCCTGTGGTGCCCTGGAGGACCCCATGGCAGGACCTCCCCCTGCACTGGGCACTTCAATATTTCATGAGCTTGCCTGGCTGGGATCCTTTAAGGCTGTGCAGGAATTTCTAGCTCGGTTTGGGTTTATTTCTCTTTGGTTTGGATGCCTGGGGGGCAGCTTGTGCTAGGGCAGCATGAAATATTGATCAGGGAACAGTTGGTGTGAAGGAGGCCTCGTGGGGGGAGGAGCAGGAGCAGCTTCCCCAGCTCTCCTCAGCTGTGAAACAGCCCCAAAACATAACACTGGTGTTTAATTTAGGGGAGCTGGGCTTGTTTGCTGAATCCTGGGCATCTCTTTGCTTGCTCACCCCTTTCCCATGAGCTCTCTGTGGGTTTTCTTCCACACTCGCAGAGATTGCAGCATTTAGGTCAAATCTAGATTATCCCTTTTCCTGGGAAGACCCAGAGGCAAGACAAGCCCTGGGCCCACCCTGCCTGCTCTGCTGCCTCTCCCCAGGGCCCCTCGGGTTGGTTTCCTTTCTTCTTTCCCTCTTTTTTGAAATTTTTTGGGTTTTAGTAGGAAATCCTGAGCTGGGAAGCAGGTGCAGTCAGCCAACCAGCCTTTGCTCAGCTCACTATATAGGATTTATCTACTGCTAGGCTTGATCTGGGTGAGGTTTCTTTCATTTTAGAAGCTCGTGGAGGTTTTTAAGCTGCTTCTAAAGGCACGTCCCCATCTCCTTTTCCACTCATTTGAAATTTTAGTTATTAAATTTTAATCAGAAAGCACGTGAATTAACCACACTTCAGCCAAGGTTCCCCTGCTCCCCCAAAGGCAGGAGATGACTCTTGCTTTGAGGAATGCTCTCTTTCTTTGTGTGCACATCCCACTTGCAGAAGCTGCCAAAGCAGAGGGGGAACCACTGCTGGGACCAAGATCTCTCTTGGTCTGGAGCTTCTCATGGTCCCTGTGGTCACTTCCACCTCGCTGGCCACAGCAGAAGGAGTGGAAGGGCTGTGGTAGAGCACCCAGCAGGGAGCTCTGGCTCCCTGGAAGCAGAGAATCATAGAATTGTCAGGGTTGGAAGGGACCTCAAAGATCATCCAGTCCCAACCCCCCTGCCATGGCAGGGACACCTCCCACTACAGCAGTTGCTCACAGCCCCAGCCAGCCTGGCCTTCAATATGTCCAGGGATGGGGCTTCCAGCACCTCTCTGCCCAACCTGGGCCAGTGTCTCCCCACCCTCCTGGGCAACAACTTCTTCCTAACCTCTCATCTCAATCTCCCCACCTCTACTTTTGACCCATTCCCCCCACTCCTACCACTACCCAACAGCCTCAAAAGTCCCTCCCCAGCTTTCTTGGAGCCCCTTCAGATCCTGGAAGGCCACCAGAAGGTCCCCTGGGAGCCTTCTCTTCTCCACACTGAACAACCCCAACTCTCTCAGTCTGTCCTCCTAGGAGAGGTGTAGAAGCAGCTGTAGAAGCAAATTCTCCTTGTGAATTTCAGGAGTTTTGACTGAATTTCTTGTGCTGTTCAGTCTTTGTGTTTTCCAACCTGCTCCTTTCTCTCTGTCCATTCTCCCAGCCCTTTAGCCATGATTTCACTTGCCCTCATCATTGTTTTTCACCTGACATTTAGGAGAACAAAGCATAGAGGAGAAGATAAAGGTGTTAGAAGAGGTGAGGAGGAACCATGGGTGGGGACTGGATGGGGGAATGTTGTTTGGTTGTTTGGGATTTTTTAAAGCCTGAAAACTCCTTTTCTTCCCATTTTCAACATAACCATAGTTATAAGTCTCTACTCTTGGGTCCTCACTTTGCTCATGGTCCCTCCCCTGTACACACATTGTGGGGCCATCACATTCTGCTGGTTGTTCCCCTCCCTGCACCCTGCCCTGCCCTTGTCTCCTTGGGCAGCTCTGCTTGCAGAGGACAATCTGGTCCATGGCATGTCTTGCATGGTGGCTCTCGCTTGGTCACTGGTCACCAGACCTTGTGCTGATTGATGACAAAACCAGTTACTTTGGAGTCTGCTCTTCAATGCATCACTTTGAAAATTGCTCTCTAAGGAGCATTTCTGTGAGCCTGGCTGCCTGGGGGTTCTCCTGCTCTGCTGACACCCCACAGTGACCACAGCCAGTCCTCTTTATTCTTTATTTGTCAGTCTTCTTTATTGTGGCCTTCCAGGATCTGAAGGGGCTCCAAGAAAGGTGGGGAGGGACTTTTGAGGCTGTTGGGTAGTGGTAGGAGTGGGGGGAATGGGTCAAAAGTAGAGGTGGGGAGATTGAGATGAGATGTTAGGAAGAAGATGTTGCCCAGGAGGGTGGGGAGACACTGGCCCAGGTTGGGCAGAGAGGTGCTGGAAGCCCCATCCCTGGACATTTGGAAGGCCAGGCTGGCTGGGGCGGTGAGCAACTGATGGAGTGGGAGGTGTCCCTGCCATGGCAGGGGGGTTGGGACTGGATGAGCTTTGAGGTCCCTTCCCACCCTGACAATTCTATGATTCTTCTTGTGACCACTTCACTGCCACTGCTCTCCAATCTTCACCCTCTCCTCCATCCTATCCCTCGTGTCCTGCACACATCTCCACCTCCTCATCCCCCTGGGACGCTGCCAGGTCCTTCTGGTACCCTCTACCTGTTGCCTTGGCACATGGTCTGGTGTGGCTGGGCCTGGCTGGGAGCCTCGTGTGTGCTGGAGGGGGTCTGGAGATCAGAGGAGGCAGATGGCTCCTGAGCTCATTCTGAAGTGTTTCCAGCATTGTCACTCTGATCTGAGCCTTGTTCTACCCTGCTGTTGATTTTTTCCTGGAAGATGTATGGACTTGCCTCTGTGAGGCTTCTGCTCCTCTGTCAGATTTGCTTGAAGAGACTCAGATGGCATCGGGACAATCTCAGGAGGTCAGACGGGGACAGGGATTGCTTTAGTCTTGTTCCTTTGGGAAGCCAGGTTAACCAGAAGTGAAAGCCATGGAAAGGTGGAAGGAATCATAGAATTGTCAGGGTTGGAAAGGACCTCAAAGATCATCCAGTTCCAACCCCCCTGCCATGGGCAGGGACACCTCCCACTACAGCAGTTGCTCACAGCCCCAGCCAGCCTGGCCTTCCAAATGTCCAGGGATGGGGCTTCCAGCACCTCTCTGCCCAACCTGGGCCAGTGTCTCCCCCCCCTCCTGGGCAACAACTTCTTCCTAACCTCTCATCTCAATCCCCCCCCCTCTACTTTTGACCCATTCCCCCCACTCCTACCCCTACCCGACAGCCTCAAAAGTCCCTCCCCAGCTTCACTTTAAATGTCTCAAGCAATCTGAATTGTCTTCACTTTTCCTTAAAAAAGGGGACAAATTACTTCAGTGCTCTTTAGATGTTCAATTATTTTACCCTAGTTGCTGATTCTGCCAAGTTCACACCATTTGTTGGAACTGGATGATCTTTAAGGTCCCTTCCAACCCTGACAATTCTATGATTCTGTGAATTCTATGATTTCTGGACCTGATAATGGCCTCAGACATGGAAGTGCCAGGTTTAAATCAGCCCCACACACCCTGGGTGAGACCCAGACCCTGCTTAAGTTGGTTTTAACTTGTGGCTTTGGGAAGCCCTGAGCTTCTCAGGACCTCTGATTGTCTTTATATGGCAACGTTCTTGGGATGTGCAGGTTGTAGAGAACTAAAACTACAATTTTTAGGGCTAAAAGTGACTTAGAGCAACGTGTGCAATGCAGAGGGTGCTGCTGACCCTCAATCTAATGGATTCAAAGCAGAAATAAGGCAGGTGGTGTGTATTATTTGGGGCTTGTAGCGACAGGATGAGGGGTGATGGTTTTGAGCTAGAAAAGGGTAGATTTAGGTTGGACATTAGGAAAAGGTTCTTTAACCTGAGGGTGATAGATGAGTGGAATGGGCTGCCCAGAGAGGGGGTGGAGGCCCCAGCCCTGGAGTCCTTCAAGGTCAGGCTTGGGGGGGCTCTGAGCAGCCTGCCCTAGGTAGAGATGTCCCTGCTGGTGTAGGGAGGTTGGACCAGATGAGCTCTGGAGGTCCCTTCCAGCCCAAACCATTCTGTGATTTTCCATCCATGCAGTGTTGAGATTGTTGGTACCAGCCACCGGTCACCATTTAACTCACACGTTCTCCCACCAGTTCTTTGTCAGGCCAGTCCAGCAGCTCTGATGTTCTACCATGGTCACAGGTGCTGCTCTTTGTGCCTCCTGCTCCTGCCTTTCCCTTCGCTGTCCCAGCTCCAGCCTCCCTGCCCCAGCCCTCCCCTGCCACCACTGAAACACTCTCTAATCCCACACCCTCCTAAGGGTGGGCAGGGCTGGGGTCTGGTGAGGAGCATGTTGCCTTTGGTCAACTTGTGTGTGTTGAGTTCTTCCCCTGGTTGCTTCTTGTGCTTCATTTTCCTCCACTTTGCTGTCCAGGACCATTTCTCTCCTCCTCTTCCTACCAACAATATATAACATAGAGTATAGGAATGAGCTGGGACCATCTGCCTCTCAGCCATGTGGGACTCAGCAGCCACAGTTTGGTCTTCACCATACTGAATGTTCCACAGCATGGTGTAGGGTGATTTCATCATGTTCTGAGGAGCAGTTTCTATCTTGGAGTAGTCTTGGAGCTTGTAGGGTTACAGCCTACAGTAGAATATGAGTTGAGGGATGGGTCAGCTCAGCCTTACTGGGATGTTTGTGTAGGGTCCTGGGCTTGTTCTGGTGTGCTGGAGCACAAATGTGCTTGATGGAGCATCAAAGGCACTGGTGAAGTGGTGGGAGCTCAAGGAACTCCTCAGGCTCTGCCAGAGCTACGTGGGTCATGTCTGTTGTGAACAGGAGATATCCCACACAAGGACAGAGAGGAGGGGTTACTCTGACAGGCTGGAAGAAGACTCCTCTGCTTTTGGGATTTGGGACCCAAAATCTCTATTTCATAGAATCAGAGAATGTTTGAGGCTGGAAGGGACCTCCAGAGCTCATCTGCTCCAACCTCCCTACCCCAGCAGGGACATCTCTACCTAGGGCAGGCTGCTCAGAGCCCCAGCAAGCCTGCCCTTGAAGGACTCCAGGGATGGGGCCTCCGCCCCCTCTCTGGGCAGCCCATTCCCCTCATCTATCACCCTCAGGTTAAAGAACTTTTTTCTAATCTCCAGCCTAAATCTCTCCTTTCCCAGCTTAAAACCATCACTCCTGGTCCTGTCATTACAAACCCTTTGGAACAGCCCTTCCCCTGCCTTCCTGGAGCCCCTTTGAACGTTGAGTGTTCAAAGAGCAGCCCCTCACTCTGCTCTGCTGCTTGCTATATAGAGCTTTTCTCAGCCATACATCAGGATTATCAGTAGAGCTGTCAAGAGAACCTTTGACATCAGCTATATAAAGTGAGTATCATGTTGGAAGTTGCCTCAGGTAATTAATTAATTCTTCTGTAAATAGAAGGCTTGATGTGCATCAGTGGTGCAGTGGGATGTTCCTCAGGAGGGAAATAAACTCTGGAGCAGGGCCCGTGGTGAGCAGTGAAACACTCTCTGTGAGCAGGGGGCTCATTATCCTTCCCGTTTAATGCTACAAGGAAACAAAAATACCATCTTCATCTTGGTGGGTTGTCTTGGAGGGGAGGTAAAGCTGCTGAGAAATCCCCTGGGGACACGTCTGTTGGTTTGAGAGTGCTCAGATGAATCCACGTTTCTCTGGTTCCAGGAGAGAACCAGCACAACCTGCAGTCCTTGGTCATGCTGGGGTCTTGGGGTTGGGAGTTGGTAGCCACAGAGTCACACCACCACCACACCAGGCCCCAGGGAGCCTCTTTCCATGGGGTGTTGGAAGGAGGAGCCCAGACACAGGTGTCTGCTGCCTCTGGTGCTCTCCAGGCACTAAGGAGTGTTGTGGTGATGCTGGTGGAGGTGACCTTGTGTCCAGCAAGTTGGGAGGATAGTGTTTGGTTTGTGGATTTGCTTGATCTTCAGTGCATGGCCAGAATTGAGATTCCCCAAACCCTTTACAAGGTGTTCTTGTTTTAATCAGTTTCAATTGTTTCTTGATAAACATGGTGGGTTTTTGGTGATGCTTTAATTGGATTTGGTTGGCACAGAGAGGTCACTTCCTTTGGAGTAAAAAGGTGGCCAAACCCTGGCCCAGGCTGCCCAGAGAGGTTGTGGAGTCTCCTTCTCTGGAGAGATTCCAAAGGGGCCTGGATGGGATCCCAGGCCCCATGCTCTGGGGGAGCTGCTGGAGCAGGGGGGTTGGATGGGGTGATCTCCAGAGGTCCCTTCCAACCCCCACCATGCTGGGATTTGGTGAGACCTCTTCTCTCTTCTCTCTTCTCTCTCCTCTTCTCTCCTCTCCTCTTCTCTTCTCTCCTCTTCTCTTCTCTTCTCTTCTCTTCTCTTCTCTTCTCTTCTCTTCTCTTCTCTTCTCTTCTCTTCTCTTCTCTTCTCTTCTCTTCTCTTCTCTTCTCTTCTCTCTGTGCTGAACAGTCCCAGCTCTCTCAGCCTTTCTCCATATGAGAGTTGTTCCAGTTCCATCACCACCTCTTGACTGTCTCCAGCCTGTGAGGCTGTTTGACGCCATCTAGACTTTCTGATTCCGTGAAAACGAATATATTGATGGATTTCAGCAGCATGGAAGGAATATAGAAAGGATAAACCCCCCCTAATTTTCATTACTAAAGCAGTTTGTGCCTGCCCAGGTGTGGAGGGGCACTCTGGCTCGCCTGCGCTACAAGAGGACCAAGGCTGCCCTCACCATCCTCAGGCATTACCGCCGCTACAAGGTCAAGTCCTACATCCACGAGGTCGCCCGACGCTTCCACAACGTGAGGCTCATGAAGGATTGTGGCAAACACGTGCAGTGGCCAACCCCACCCAAAGTGCTGCACCGGTTTGAGGAGGCCCTGCAGAGCATCTACCACAGGTACAGAGAAAGGAGAGGACAGGAGAAATGGCCCCAAGATTGAAACTTTAAAGTTTAAACCCAAGGGAGGTTTAGGTTGGCCCTTCAGACAACTTAATATTGGCTTCCAAATAGAGGGAAAGGTGTTTTAACCTTCAAATGACTGTGACAAGGGTGGGGTACAGAGGAGATGGGGGCAGGCTTCTTGCTTGGGCATGTCCAGAGGAGGGCAATGAAGGTGGGGAAGGGTCTAGAGCTGGAGTGTGGTGAGGAGCAGCTGAGGGAGCTGGGGGGGTTGAGCCTGGAGCAAAGGAGGCTCAGGGGAGACCTTGTGGCTCTGCACAACTCCCTGCAAGGAGGTTGGAGCCAGGTGGGGTCGGGCTCTTCTCCCAAGGAACAAGTGACAGGACAAGAGGAAACAGCCTCAGGTTGCCCCAGGGGAGGTTTTGTTTGGAGCTGAGGAACAATTTGTTGGTGTTTGGGGCTGTTTTGGGCTGTGCCAGGCTGGGCAGGGCAGTGGTGGAGTCCCCATCCCTGGAGGGGTTTGCAAGGTGTGGAGATGTGGTGCTGAGGGCCAGGGGTTAGTGGTGCCCTGGCAGGGATGGGGAATGGTTGGACTCCATGATCTTCAAGGTCTCTTCCAACCAAAACAATTCTGTGATTCTATGATCCTATAAAAACTCTTGTCTCCTCAGTCCAACCTAGAGGAGGGAACAGCTACTGCTTGTTCCAAAAAAGTAGAAAAAATGATCGAAAAACATTAACTCAATGTCACAAGTGGATTTTGGTACCTTTGACCAGGCAAACAATTATTCTATTTCAAAGATTTGGCCACGATGGACATTGTATTTCCTTCCTCAGCCCCTTTCTGGTTGGTTTTAAGTAAAAAAGCAACTGCTGTTAGATGAGGGAGAAGAGTAAAGGACTTGACAGTACAGTAGCCAGTATTTTTCTGCAGTAGAACAAGCCATGTTCCACTATTCACCAGGTTCTATCTGCAGAAGAGGTATTTTGTACCTTTATTACAACTTCCAGATATCTAAAAGCCTGTGACTTTTTTCTCTGCTGAGTTATAGGCAAAGGACTTATGATACTCCCTTCTGCCCAGGACAGTGGTTGAGTGACCATTCCTGGATGTATTTAAAGCCATCCAGATGTGGTGCTCAAGGATATGGTGTAGAAGTGGGTCTGGTAGAGATAGATAGTGGTTGGACTCGATGATCTTATAGGTCCTTTCCAACCATAGCAGTTCTGTGATACCAATTTGAAAAATGATGACTTCTGGAAGTCACTGAACAAGAGAATTATTGGCTGGATGGGGCCTCTAGAGATCTCCAGTCCAGCACCTGCTTGAAGAGGGATCACCACCAGCACTAGATCAAGTCAGCCTTGGATTTTCCCCCCGCCCCCCCCAGCCTGTCTGGGCAGAGTCCTGTTGCAGAACAAGCTCAATTGTCATAACTACAAAATTTCAGTTGCTAACAGACTTGTCATAGCATTGATGTGGAGAGCTGGTGCTGCTGCTGAGGCTGGAGCGTGGTGTGGAGTGATGGATGGGCCACCTGCTCCTGTGCCATGGTACAGCTGGTTGGGTTTCAACTGGGGGGCCAAGCCCAGCTATTCAAGGAGAATGATGATGATGCAAATGAGCCAAAAAATGGGCTTGCAAAAACTTTATTGCAAACAGATGTGCCAGTAGTTGAGCTGTGGGTGTGGGATGGGGAGTACACCAGCCAAACCTGTTTGGAGGGAGAGGTGGTAGGTGACCTTAGTGACAACTGATGTTTCCAGCTTTGTGTATGCAATGGAAGGACTTTCTCTCCCCTCACATGTTGAAGTGCTGGGGCCTGGGCTGTGGGTCCAGTTGGAGTTGACCTATGGAGGAGTCACAACCAGCAACAGGGTTTGTTCCCCAAGGCCCCAGAGGCAGAACCTGCCCCACCTGGGTGAGGAACCAACTGCCCCCAGGGGATGGGTTGATGGGTGATGGGTGAGGCTGGAGAGAGATCAACCAGGAACTGAATCAGTCTGAGAGGAAGCAGGAACTGAAGCAGTTGGAGAGAAGCAGCAGAAAGAAGCTGATCAGTTGAAGAGAGCTCCTGTTGGGGACAGTCGGAGGAGCTTCTTGTTGGGGGCACTTGCTGAGCTCTCTCTCAGGGGTGTGTTCCCCCTTGGCTGATAAAAGCTGAAGTTGTGCTGAGGGGCTGTTGCAGAGTTTGCTGTTGGCCTGAGGACAGCTATGTACAGACTGGAACTGACTCAGGTGTTCTGTGGCAGGTGGAGAGCAGGTGAACTCATCCGGAGCGTCCCACCAGAAGTCCTACCTCAGCTGAGGGCCAAGGTTGCTGCCATGGAAGTGCTGAAGGGTCACAGAGCTGATATTGGCCTCCAGAGAGCATGGGAGGGGAATTACATCGCACTGGTGAGTACAAGTGACCGAGGCAATGGCTGAGGGTGCTCAAGGGGTGGGAACCTGAGAAAGGGACTAGTGCTGTCTGGGGAGGGAGAAGAAATTTCCTCTGTCAATGGGTTTGGATGGTGTCATAGAATCATAAAATGGTTTGGGTTGGAAGGAACCTCACGGATCATCTAGTTCCAACCCCATGGGCAGGGACACCTCCCACTAGAGCAGGTTGCTCAAGGCCCCATCCAACCTGGCCTTGAACACCTCCAGGGATGGAGCCTCCACAACCCCCCTGGGCAACCTGGGCCAGGGTCTCACCACCCTCAGGGTAAAGAATTTCTTTCTCATGTCCAATCTAAATCTACCCTTTGACAAGCAGTGATTTTGCTCACTAAGCCCAGCTGGAGCTTCACAAGCAGCATTAGAAGGTACCAGGTAGTGCCCTCAGCTGCTCTTCAGATGGCCAGAGCTGGGAGAGAGGCCACGTAAACTAAACCTCTGGCTATAATGGGATGTTAAAAAACAGCATAAAATGCAAAGGAACAAAGCAATCCTGTCCAGGTGGGTTGTGTGCCTTCCTTTCACTCCATCCTCCCTTCCAGCACTTGTTTAGGGCAGTGTCTTTGGTTGGTTTTCAGAGAGCACATCCAGCCCCCACTGCTCTTCGCTGAGGCAGAGGCTGGAGGAGCCTTTGGCCGAGGTGGTTCAGTGCAGCCCTCCCCGGCCCACCAGGACGTGCCTTGATTGTCTTCTCCAGTGAGCAGGGGGAGTTACGTGATGTCTTTGCTCTTTCAGAAGCCTGAGAGCCCTCAGAGCACGGGCTCCTTCATCCCTGTTGCCAACGAGCTGAAGAGGAAAGACAAGTACATGAACGTGCTCTTCTCCTGTCACGTCCGCAAGGTGAGTGGTGTGGGCATGGGGTATGGACACATGGGCTGGGAGGGCAGCTCCTGGTGGGGGAGGTGGAATCTTGGGAAGCTAAGGGTTGAGGAGGTCATGCTGGAGATGCTCGAGCAGGTGGCAGCTCAGAGCAGTCCTGCTGCAGGGAGCAGTATCAGGGATTGGGACCTCAGGAATGGTGATAAATAGGTAAAGGGAGAGTGTGAGGAGGATGGAGCCAGGCTCTGCTCAGGGACAGCCAGGGATAGGACAAGGGGCAATGGGGACAAGCTGGAACAGAGGAGGTTCCACATCAATAGGAGAAGAAACTTGTTCCTGGTGAGGGTGCCAGAGCCTGGCCCAGGCTGCCCAGGGAGGTTGTGGAGTCTCCTTCTCTGGAGACATTCAAACCCCCCCTGGCCGTGTTCCTGTGTGACCTGCTCTGGGTGATCCTGCTCCAGCAGGGGGTTGGACTGGATGAGCTTTGGAGGTCCCTTCCAACCCCTGATATTCTGATTGTGTGATTTTTTGATGGGTACATAACTTTGAACCTGTCACACCAAAGGGTGCTGGGTTTGAGGAGCTTCTGTGGCCTCTTTGTGCTGGAGATGGGAATAAATTCACTTCTATCTGCTTTGGATCTGCCTTTTTCTATCACTTCTTGTGAAATTGGTTGGAAGGGTTAAAAATCTAAATAGAAAAATGTGCTCACCTAGTTTTTTATGGGTAGTTTGGTGGAGTTAGGGTAGTTGGAAGTTTGGTGGAGTCCCCATCCCTGGAGGGATTTAAAAGACATGTAGACATAGTGCTGGGGGATATGGTTTAGTGAAAGGCTTGTCAGTGTTGGGTTAATGATTGGACTCGATGATCTTAAAGGACTTTTCCAACCCAGGCAATTCTGTAATGATCTAAATGCTGCTGGGTTTAAATGTCCACCAGGAAAGGACAGCTGGAGTTTTACAGAGCCAAGGCACAACCCAGTTTGAGTGGCAGGCTGGGGCTGCTGGGGCTCGAGTGGTTTCCCAAAGCTGTGTATTCCTTTTATTTCCAAAAATGTGCTGCTGCCCTTGGTCCCCCCTTGCCAGAGTGGAGCATGTGTGTGATTATTGTTTATGATCCTGCAAATATTACGTTCAACAGTAAGAAAATTCATCTGGCAGCATAAAGTCCTCACTTGATAACCAAACTTCTTTGCCAGGGGCAGGGAGTTGTGTTATTTATCCAACAGTGATCTGTGCAGATGAAAGTAGAAATCCCTTATTTCCCAAACAGAAGTATTTTGGTGGAATATGCTGTTGCTTTTACCATGGTTTTTTTAGGTTGAATGAGCTCATTGAGTGAATATTGGGTTATATTGTTGGGATTTAAGGAGGATGGGGTGAGTCTGAACCCAAAGCTCCTCCCCAGAGCCTTGCAGCAGCTGGGCTGAAACCTCCCTTAGGGATGGGGGATGCAGGAGAATTTCCCCCCATCTTTTAGGCTGAAAACAAAGGAATTCTTCTTCTGATTCATGTAATGAACTAGTCCTAGATTGTTGCTGTTTCTGGCTAAGCTGGAATAATTATAAAAATGCAATATTTAGTTCTTAAAGATGTGATTAAAGGAATTGTTCTGCATGGGGATGGAGTGATGGGAGGGGAATCCCTCAGGTGGGGGGTCTGTAATACACACCTGCCTGTGGGGGTTAATTTCACTCACTGTTACACAACTTTTAAGTTATTAAGTCCTTATTTTCTCTCTCTTGCTCCTGAGATCTGCATTTCCCTGCACAGGGGAAGGTGGGTTTCTGATCCAGCCTGACCCACTCAGGGACTGGGGGCACAGAGCTCCTGCCTTCCAGCAAGGGCTGAGCCCCTCTGGCTTGTTCATGCTGTCTGAAGGAATCCTTGAGCCTTAATCCTTGTCCTAGTTCTGTACATCCTGTCACTGTGTTTATTTACTGGAAAAATCCATTTTCTGCTGGTGTTTGTGGCATTGGAGTCCCAGCACTTCAGTAACAGAAGTTGTAGGGTAGAAGAGGGGAGATTTAGATTGAAATTAGGAGGAAATTCTTCATTTTGAGGGTGGTGAGACACTGGCCCAGGTTGCCCAGGGGGGTTGTGGATGCTCCATCCCTGGAGGTGTTCAAGGCCAGGCTGGATGGAGCTTTGAGCAACCTGGTCTAGGGGGAGGTGTCCCTGCCATGGCAGGGGGGAGGAACTGGATGATCTGTGAGGTTCCTTCCAACCCAAACCTTTCTATGATGGATTAGGTGTCACCCATCAGAACGTGGATTTCTTCTGACCTGGAAGGTTCAGAGCTTTTGGAGGTGAAGGAAGCCATGGGTGCTGAAAAGAGTAGCTCAGCTGAAATCTACAGACTTACAGTCTTGTGGGGTTTAAATTATCTCGTAACTTTTTTCATCTTCTAAAATGTAAATTGTTGGTCACTTTCTTCTATCAGAGAGGTTGGGCTTAATCCTCCTCTGGCTGTTTAGGCAGGGACACCTTTGGGTGGCTTTGGGAATCATCAGGGAAGGAAGCAGAGGCACCAGCATGGGGGATGTGAGCACCCAGAGACAGTGGGGCTGGGGTGGGACAAGCCAACCTGCAGCACCAGCAGCTGTGCCCAAAGCCATGGGTCATGGGGAGCTGCTGCTCATCCACAGCCCAGCCATGCCTGGAGCTTTGAGGTCCTTTTCCTGGCCTTTGTTCTTAAGAACCTGTGTTAGACAGAAAAAGTGCAGCTGAATGTAGTGAAAAGCAGCATCTCTTTTAGGAAATGGTGTCTTGAAGGAGCAAATAGGAGCATCTCTCCTCCAGTGAGTGGGTAAAATCATTCCAGCCCTGCTGGTGAGGACCAGGCTGCAGCTCTGCAGGGTCTCCAATGATGTGTGAGCCCCGTGGTTTCATCTCCATGTTTAAACTTGAAAGCAGATGACCCCTTTCAAATCCATGCTTGGATGTAGCATCTTTTGGAGTGAACCATTTGTCTGGACAAGTAAAGTCCAGGCAAGAGTGAAGTGAACGAAGGAGGGAAGACAAACAACCCTGAACTTTGGAAGCCGTGCTGCCAGCTCTTCTTCCTCAGGCCAGCACCAAACTCAGCAACATCCCCTCAGCACAACTTCATCATCTGGTTGCTCTTCTCCATCTCAGATAAGAAACATCTTCATCTTTTATTCTTCATCTGGTTGCTCTTCTCCATCTCCAATCAGCCAAGGGGGAACACAGCACTGAGAGAGCTCAGCAAGTGCCCCAACAAGAAGCTCCTTCAACTGGCTCCAACAGGAGCTCTCTTCAAACAACTGATCAACTTCTTGTTTCTTCTCCCACACTGCTCTGGTTCCTGGTTGATCTCTCTCCAGCCTCACCCNGACCTGCTGCCCACGCTTCTTTTGCTAAGAAGTTGCTCAAGTTCATTTGTGGTGGATTTTCATGATTCAGCTTATTTGAGGATTCTTGACCAAAAAAACTTGTGCTGTCAGCACAGGTGCCTTGGGCAGGGAGGTGTTACTGGTGAGGAGAGGGCACTTGGGTGAGCTGAGGTCAACTCTTGGCTCTCAGCAACAATGTTGTGTGTCTGCTCTTCAAACTGGTCAGATAATTGGAGCCTAAGACACTTCTTTCCTTGGGAAGAAAAGAAATTAAAAGCACTGGGCAACTTGAGCAGCCACAAAGTTGAGCCTCAAGTTCATGTATTTGAAAATATTTGTGTGTAGAACATCTCTTAAGACCTGTAAGATATTTGCTAACCTCAAATTCTTTGAGACAGATTTCTTCAGTGGATGATTGACATCATTCTGGTGCAGTGACACCAGCTCCCACCAGCCAGGGAGCTGCTCTTGAAGTGTTGAGAACTGCTGCTGAAGGTTCCTTTAGCTTGAGTGCGTGAGATCTTCATCTCATACAATCATAGAATCGTCAGGGTTGGAAGGGACCATAAAGCTCATCCAGTCCCAACCCCCCTGCCATGGCAGGGACACCTCCCACTCCATCAGTTGCTCACAGCCCCAGCCAGCCTGGCCTTCCAAATGTCCAGGGATGGGGCTTCCAGCACCTCTCTGCCCAACCTGGGCCAGTGTCTCCCCACCCTCCTGGGCAACAACTTCTTCCTAACCTCTCATCTCAATCTCCCCACCTCTACTTTTGACCCATTCCCCCCACTCCTACCACTACCC
>VYZX01017625.1:63547-87226 GCA_013401335.1 Brachypteracias leptosomus | reverse complement strand
CTTTGAGGTCCCTTCCAACCCAAACCATTCTATGATTCTATGGTTTCTATAAACACAGTGTGTATGTGGAATTTAAAACAAATTTGTTTAACTATCATAGAATCATAGAATGTTTGAGGCTGGAAGGGACCTCCAGAGCTCATCTGCTCCAACCTCCCTACCCCAGCAGGGACATCTCTACCTAGGGCAGGCTGCTCAGAGCCCCAGCAAGCCTGACCTTGAAGGACTCCAGGGATGGGGCCTCCACCCCCTCTCTGGGCAGCCCATTCCACTCATCTATCACCCTCAGATTAAAGAACTTTTTCCTAATCTCCAGTCTAAATCTCTCCTTTCCCAGCTTAAAACCATCACTCCTGGTCCTGTCATTACAAACCCTTTTGAACAGACCTTCCCCTGCCTTCCTGGAGCCCCTTCAGGTCCTGGAAGGTCACTCTAAGGTCCCCCTGGAGCCTTCTCTTCTCCAGGCTGAACAGCCCCAACTCTCTCAGTGTCTCCACCCCAGAGATGCTCCATTCCCCTGAGCATTTCTCATCATCAACTATGACAATTATATTACCTTGCAAGAACTGGGTGTGCATCGTGCTTCCTGGTCCCCCTCTCTGGGCAGCAGCAGCAGCAGGACCTCCTGCACTGGGGTGGCTCTGGTGGCCCAGCTCAGTGAGGTCCTTGTCACCTTGGGCTCTGTGCTGGAGGGGGGCATGGACAACACTGTGATGGGAGCAACAAGAGAGATCATGGCAGCTGGTGATGTCAAACTCTTTAAAAACCATTTAAATCAATCCAAAAGCCACGTTTGGGAGCTGTGGCCAAGCAGCAGCAGATGTGAGGTTGGTGTGGGGCAGGTCACAGCCCAGGAGGTTGGAGGAGCTTTGGCTGAAGCTCCCCAGGCCCAGGGCAGGGTGTGCTCAGCTGCACAGCCCGAGGAGAGCCAAGGAGCCTCTGCTGCTCTGCTCAAACATCTCCCCGTGCAGCCCCAGACACTCCTAACCTACTTTCCCTGGGCCATTCAGTGCTCCAGAGCCTTTTTTTTTTTTTTGCTCCCATTCATCTGCTTCCTAAAATAATCCCTGTTACTCAGCATCTCTTCCTGTGAGATTTTCCAGCCTCTCAATCATGTTCTTTACCTCCTCTGACCCTTTAGAGTCTCCTTCACATTCCCCATCCTGGTGCTTCACACTCTGTCCCAGGGAGACCAGGGCACCCAGGACATTTCTCCCCAGGCTGCTCTTTCCTGCAGGCTCCTTTTCAGCTGCCTCGTCTGTTTGTGCCAAGATCTCTCCAGAGCTGTCTCAGATCATCTCCAGGAGCTTTTTCTGAGTTGGAGGCTGTCATGGAGCTCCCCAATTTGCATTCTTTGCCTGTATCTGCTCTGAACTTTGTCACTGCTGCCTGTTGACTGAGAATATTTAAGTTCTCTGCTTGTCTCCTGAGTTCACCCTGGAAAATCCTATTTAGGCTCCTCCGCCTCCTCACGTCTCCCCCTTCCCTGCCCTTAGCTGATTAATAAATGTCTCGGTGACTCTGATGCACAGATGGGTCCTGCTTTGCCTTGGTGAGAAATCAGTTCTACTTTCTGTCCTACTTTCTCATGTACTTTTGTCAGAACTTTGCATCTTGCCTGGGGACTATTTAGTACCCAGCCTCTTGGGGCGTCAGAAAGTCTGGATGACATCAAAGAGCCTCACAGGGGTGATGGGGACAGTCTGGAGATGGGCCACTCTAGGTGATGAGGAGAGAAAGGCTGAGAGAGCTGGGACTGCTCAGCACAGAGAAGAGAAGTCTCACCAAATCCCAGCAGGGTGGGGTTGGAAGGGACCTCTGGAGATGCTCTGGTCCAACCCCCCTGCTCCAGCAGCTCCCCCAGAGCAGGGGGCCCAGCATTGTGTCCAGGCCCCTTTGGAATCTCTCCAGACAAGGAGACTCCACAACCTCTCTGGGCAGCCTGGGCCAGGCTCCAACACCCTCACCCCAAACAACTTTCTCCTCCTGCTCACATGGAACCTCCTGGGTTCCAGTTGGTGCCCGGTGCCCCTTGTCCTGTCCCTGGGCACCACTGACAAGAGTCTGGCCCCAGCCTCTTGCCCCCACCCTTTAGCTCTTGATCAGTATTGATCAGATCCCCTCTGAGGCTTCTCTTGTGCAGCTCAGCAGCCCCAGGGCTCTCAGCCTGTCCTGGGCACAGAGATGCTCCAGGCCCCTCAGCATCTCCACAGCCTCCACTGGACTCTGTCCAGTAGCTCCTTGTCTCTCCTGAACTGGGCAGCCCAGAACTGAACTCATCAGATGTGTCCTCACCAGGGCAGAGCAGAGGGGCAGGAGAACCTCCCTTGACCTGCTGCCCCCACCCAGCTGGATGCACCCCAGGAGCCCGTTGGCCACCTTGGTCCCCAGAGCTCCATGTTCTCCTTTGCTGTAGCATTTCCTGGACAAATTAGTTGTTAGTGAGACACGTTTCCTCTGGGGAAGCCCCACTCTCTGCAGCCCAACGTTACCAGCAGCCTGGAAGAACGTGGATGATGAGCTGCAGTGGGATGGAGGGAATTGAAATGAGCTGTGTTCAGGAAGGAGACATGAACACAGGAGAGATCCCAGGGAACCAGACACTTCTCTGGAGAGGCTCTCATGTTGTTTCCTCCCATAACATGATCCTCCCACTTGTGCCTTTGGAAACAATCCCACTAATTCCGTAGGGTGTGGGATGGTGGTTTATTAGCTTCAGTCTTCCTGGATCTTGCCCAGATCAGACCTGTGAGGGTCCAACATTTACCAACTCGTGTCCATTGAGTCAGTACATCTTTAATAACAGTTGCATATTTTTACTATAATTTCCCAGAGATGCTTTGTGCCATTTCACAGCAGTTCTGGTGACTTCATTTGTCAGGTGCTGGAGGGATGTTGTCACTGGAGACATGATCAGTGACCAAAAATAGACATGAATTCAGAACATGGAAATACCTGGAATTAAGAGAAATTCTGTCACTATATGACCACTACTCATGGTCTCGAGTTGTGCTGGGGAGGTTTAGGTTGGATATTAAGATAAATTTCTTCCCTGAAAGGGCTGTGCCAGGCTGGGCAGGGCAGTGGTGGAGTCCCCATCCCTGGAGGGGTTTGCAAGGCATGGAGATGTGGTGCTGAGGGCCAGGGGTTAGCAGTGGACTTTGTAGAGTTAGGTTGGTGGTTGGACTCAATGTTCTTGAAGATCTTTTCCAACCTAACCAATTCTATGATTCCACAACTTCCTGCTGGGCTATGTCATTATTTCTCATCATAAGCTGGTGCTTAAATCATCTACTCTTCCAGTGCTCAGCCTGGAGAAGAGAAGGTTGTGGGGAGACCTTCTGGTGGCCTTCCAGTATCAGAAGGGGCTACAAGAAAGCTGGGGAGGGACTTTTCACAAAGGCCTGGAGTGATAGGATGAGGGGTGATGGCTTCAAACTGGAAGAGGGATTGGAAATTAGAAGGAAATTCTTCACTCTGGGGGTGATGAGACCCTNGAGGAAATTTTTCACTGTGAGGGTGGGGAGACCCTGGACCAGGTTGCCCAGGGGGGTTGTGGATGCTCCATCCCTGGGGGTGTTCAAGGCCAGGCTGGATGGGGCCTTGAGCAACCTGGTCTGGTGGGAGGTGTCCCTGCCATGGCAGGGGGTTGGAACTGGATGATCTTTGAGTGCCTGGTTCCTCAGGTCCCAGCTGGGCACTATTTTGAGTTAAAACTGAAGTGAACCAACTTCNAGAGCTGATCAGTTTGAGGAGGATTCCTGCAGAAGAGAGCTCCTGGTGGGGGCAGTCAGAGGAGCTTCTTGTTGGGGGCACTTGCTGAGCTCTCTCAGGGGTGTGTTCCCCCTTGGCTGATTTGAGATGGAGAAGAGCAACCAGATGAAGAACAAAAGCTGAAGTTGTGCTGAGGGGATGTTGGTGAGTTTGGTGTTAGCCTGAGGAAGAGGAGAGCCAGCAGCACACTCTGCCTGCCTTGCTCAGGAGGGTTGAGGGTTGTGTTCCATACCCCTTGCAGCCTGAGGACACCCCAGCTTGGCTCTGCTGCCTGCCAAGAAGTAACCTTGCCTTGTTCCCACCAGCTGGTTGCTGAGGTCCCTGCCTCCAGGCTTGGCTCTCCCGGGCTCCGTCTGGCCCCTTCCATCTCTTCTTCCTTCTTGTGGAGCAGCACAACTTCAGCCAAACCAGTGGAGTGTGCCCATCTTTGGCTAACCCACCCACCAACGGGCAGGGGAAGGGTGGTTGGCCACAGATCCCACTTCTTGGGCAAGTTGCTCACCCACGTCCAAGGCCCAGATGTTGGAAATCAGACCTGCTCAAAGTTAGGATGGGCCAAAGCATCTGTTGTCAAAGCCTTGAGTCTGATCAGATCACAGACACTGGTGACCCCCTGTTTGGTTGTGGGGAGCAGGAATTCTGCATCATGCTCCTGGGGTGAAAAAGGCACAGATAGAAGCATAGAATCATTAGGGTTGGAAATGACCTCTGAGATCATCAACCCAACACTACCATGACCACTAGACCATGTCCTGAAGTGTCACATCTACATGTGTTTTGGACACCTGGAGGGATGGAGACTCCACCACCTCCCTGGGCAGCCTGGTCCAGGGCTTGACCACTCTTGCACTAAAGAAATTTTTCCTTATAACCAATCTAAACCGCCCCTGGAGCAACTTGAGGCCATTTCCTCTTGTTCTGTCCCTACTTAGGAGAAGAGACCAACACCCTCCTCTCCCCAACCTCCTTTCAGGTAGTTGTAGAGGGCAATGAAGTCTCCCCTCAACCTTCTCTTCTCCAGACTAAACAGTCCCAGTTCCCTCAGCCACTCCTCATGAGACATGTTCTCCAGACCCTCACCAGCTTGGTTGCCCTTCTAAATACTGTGTAGGAGCAACCACCACCTGCCTGGGCCTGGTGTCAGCTTGGGGACATCATTTGTCTTGTATTTGATTGAGGCCATGGACTTCCCCAGGCTGCCCCAGCCCTGCTGGGTAGCTCTGGGAATGTTGCTTCTCCAAGATGCTGCATTTCTGTGTCAGGTGGGATTCCAAGGGCCACCTTCCTGTCTCGCTGCCCCAGGATCTCTGGAGATCTGTTGAAGAGCTGCAGGATTTTGTGTATTTACTGCCAGAGAGTTTTGTTCTGCAGGTTCTGCACAGGGAGAGTTGGGGTTGTTCAGGCTGGAGAAGAGAAGGCTCCCAGGGGACCTTCTGGTGGCCTTCCAGGATCTGAAGGGGGCTCCAAGAAAGCTGGGGAGGGACTTTTGAGGCTGTCGGGTAGTGGGAGGAGTGGGGGGAATGGGTCAAAAGTAGAGGGGGGGAGATTGAGATGAGAGGTTAGGAAGAAGTTGTTGCCCAGGAGGGGGGGGAGACACTGGCCCAGGTTGGGCAGAGAGGAGCTGGAAGCCCCATCCCTGGACATTTTTCAGGCCAGGCTGGCTGGGGCTGTGAGCAACTGCTGGAGTGGGAGGTGTCCCTGCCATGGCAGGGGGGATGGGACTGGATGAGCTTTGAGGTCCCTTCCAACCCTGACAGTTCTATGGTTCTTGCAGTGATCAGTGGGACTGAGGATGTTCTTCCTTCCAGGTGAACCGCTTCAATAAGGTGGAGGACAGAGCCATCTTCATCACCGACAGGCACCTCTACAAGATGGACCCTATGAAGCAGTACAAAGTGATGAAAACCATCCCTCTCTACAATGTAAGTACAAGGACTGGGGAGTCTCACCTTGGGTGCTCAGCCATGGGCAGAGCACCCACTGCTCAGCTCCATTTTCATGGCCATAGAATGGAGAAAGATCTTGGCTTACTATTTTTAATATATTTAATCTATATTGATATATATATAATGATATTCAATATATATAAGATAATATTTTGTATTTTAATATATTAAATTATATTTAATATATTTAATATCTTTAAAGCAGTCACAGTACAGTCACCTACAACACCCACCCATCGTGTTAGCTTTTGACTTCAGTTAAAATAAAGTGAATAAAATAAACCAAAATAAAATAGAATAAAATAGGTTGCCCAGGGGGTTGTGGATGCTCCATCCCTGGAGGTGTTCAAGGCCAGGTTGGATGGGGCTTGGAGCAACCTGGTCTAGTGGGAGGTGTCCCTGCCATGGCAGGACATGGAACTAGATGATCTTTGAGGTCCCTTCCAACCCAACCCATTCTGTGATTCTATGAAAATAAAATAAAACAAAATAGAATAATAAAAGCTAAACCCAGGCTGCTTATCACACTCTTCTGCTGCTTCTGCTGCTTTGTTTCTTTGCTGTGCTCTGCAAGACCTTGGGCCCATCTGGGGTAACATTTCCCTGCAGCTCCTGCTCTGGGCCTGGTTTGATCCTTCCCATCGTGTTTGAGTTTATTTGGTTTTTATATTTGTTCATGTTTAATGTGAAACTTATCAGAGCTACATTTGGAGTTCCAGGGAGGTGTGTGGCCTTTGGGGCAGCAGAGTTCAGCTGCCAGTGACAAAGCAGCAGATTGGTGCTGGTGGGAAGGGGGATGAGGGAAGTCTCAGCTTGGCTCTGCAGTGTCCTGGGCTGGGCATCCAGCTGCTCCTTCCTTTTCCTCACCCAGAGGTGACACTACTACAGTTATCTGAAACCTCCAGAACCTGCCTGGCTTGCCTGGAAATATCATACACAAATTTGTTGGGACATTTGTATGTGGAGAAATAAGAAATCTGGCAGCAGATTGTGAGAAGAGCAGAGACAGGGTTAGATTCAGGACAAGAGGTGATGGCCTCAAGTTGCACCAGACGAGGTTTAGATTGGACATTAGGAAGAATTTTTTTACTGGCAGAGTGCTCAGGGACTGGCCCAGGCTGCCCAGGGAGGTGCTGGAGTCACCATCCCTGGAGGGGTTCAACAAATGAGTAGTTGTGGCTCTTTGGGACATGGTCTGGGGGTCAGGGAGAAGTTGAATGAGGTTGGACTTGCTGATCCTGAAGGTCCTTTCCAACCTAAATAATTCTATGATTCTATAATTTGTACCTTTACCTCACAGCACGAGACCACATCACCATGGTGGTGACCTGAATCTTTTCCTCTGCCATCCTTAGTGCCTTGAAAATTAAAGGACATGAGCAAGTCGGATACAATTTTAGGTTACCTATAGAAACCTGTTACTTGGAAACTTCCATAATTCCTGTTTTTTCCCAAAACACCATGTCTGCAGTAGGGTCTCCACTCACAGGCAGTGCTGTGGCTCAGGCTGTGCTCTGGCCACCAGCTTTGCCTTTCCTGCAGCACCAGAGCAGTTCATGGTCTGTGTGTAGGTGAAGTGCTGGGGCCTGGGCTGTGGGTCCAGTTGGAGTTGACCTATGGATGGGTCACAACCAGCAACAGGGTTTGTTCCCCAAGGCCCCAGAGGCAGAACCTGCCCCACCTGTGTGAGGAACCAACTGCCCCCAGGGGATCGTGGTTGGGGTGGTGGGTGAGGCTGGAGAGAGATCAACCAGGAACCAGAGCAGTGTGTGAAGAGGCAGGAGCTGAACCAGTTGGAGAGAAGCAGCAGGAGAAAGAAGCAGCAATAAGAAGCTGATCAGTTTGAGGAGGATTCCTGCAGAAGAGAGCTCCTGGTGGGGGCAGTCAGAGGAGCTTCTTGTTGGGGGCACTTGCTGAGCTCTCTCAGGGGTGTGTTCCCCTTGGCTGATTGGAGATGGAGAAGAGCAACCAGATGAAGAACAAAAGCTGAAGTTGTGCTGAGGGGATGTTGGTGAGTTTGGTGTTGGCCTGAGGAAGAGGAGAGCCAGCAGCACAGGAGGTCTTTTACCTTTAGAGTACTTACATTTTGGTAGACAGACATCAGCTTTATTTGTAGATCTTCAGTTATTCCCCTTAGCAACCTACCCCAGAGCTCACAGAGCAAACAGTTTCCTTGACCTGGGCAACTGTGAAGGGTCCTGGAGCACTTTGCATGGGAGGGATGGGTCCAAAAGCCCCTTCACTGACTCATGTGGGTGTCAGAATAATATTCCTGAGTGGAAATTTGATGAAAGTGTTTGGTAAATGCTGTGGCTGAGAGAGTCGAGTTGTTCAGCCTGGAGAAGAGAAGGTTCTGGGGAGACCTTCTGGGGGCCTTTCAGTGCTTCCAGGGGCCTGTCACAAAGATGGGGACAGACTTTGGGGCAGGGCCTGTTGGGACAGGACAAGGGGGGATGGGTTTAAACTAAAAGAGGGAGGTTTAGACTAGATGGAGGGAGCAATTGTTGATGCTGAGGGTGGTGAGAGCCTGTGCCAGGGTGCCCAGAGAGGTGGTGGCTGCCCCATCCCTGGAACCATTGCAGGGGAGGTTGGAGCAACCTGCTCTAGTTGCAGATGTCCCTGCTCCCTGCAGGGTTGGACTCCATGAACTTTAAAGGTCCCTTCCCACCAAACCATTCAATGCTTCCATGATTTCTGCTCTGTTGGCCACAGCCTCTCCTTTTACCCAGTTCTCCTGCCCTGTGGTCCTGGGGAACAGTAGAAGATCTGCACATACACCCCAGGATTGCCTCATGGTTCTGTGCTCACTGATCCCATTGATTTACCACTGACCCCTTTGTGTCACGAGAAGAAGAGAGAGGAGGAGAGTTTGGAGATTTATTTGGTTCACATCTAGCACATGAAATATTTGTGTTTCTTTTGCCAGGATCTCCTAAATCGATCTGCTGCTGGTCACTGCTGAGCTGCAGCTGGTGCTGCCTTTTGTAGTTATGGTTTATACTGGTTGTTAAATGGTCTGAGGGTTGTCTTCACCTCCTGGGCTGCCTTGCATCAGGCTTGGGTTTCTCTGTATGTCCAGACTCTCCTTGTGTGGAAACCCTCTTGGAGTGGCCAGGGAGTGGGTGCAAGCAGCCAGTTAGTGACACGGAGATTCCTTCCCTGGCATGGAAAGAACAATGGTGTGAACTGATAGGAAGGTTTCTGAGAAGCAAGTGGATGATGAGGACATTGGTCGTGGTGTGTATCAGGGTATTGAGGGTCCCTTGGAAAAAAGGAGACTGAGGGGTGACCTCAGTAATGGTGATAAATAGGTAAAGGGAGAGTGTCAGGAGGATGGAGCCAGGCTCTGCTCAGGGACAGCCAGGGATAGGGCAAGGGGCAATGGGGACAAGCTGGACCAGAGGAGGTTCCACATCAATAGGAGCAGAAACTTGTTCCTGGTGAGGGTGCCAGAGCCTGGCCCAGGCTGCCCAGGGAGGTTGTGGAGTCTCCTTCTCTGGAGACATTCAAACCCCCCCTGGCCGTGTTCCTGTGTGACCTGCTCTGGGTGACCCTGCGCCAGCAGGGGGTTGGACTGGATGATCTTTGGAGGTCCCTTCCAACCCCTGATGTGCTGTGATTCTGTGACAGGGACACTGGTCATGGTGTGTATTGGGGCATTGAGGGTGATAAGGACACCAGTCATGGTGTGTTTCAGGATATTGAGGGTGATAAGGACACTGGTCATGCCGTGTATTGGGGTACTAAGGATGATAAGGACACTGGTCATGGTGTGTGTTGGGATATCAAGGATGACAAGGACACCAGTCGTGGTGTGCACTGGGGTATCAGGGATGTCCTGCCAGCAGCACCTGTTCACAGGAGGCTGGATTGTCCTCCTGAGGTGGCCCCGGCTCCGTTTGGGGCTGGCAGCTGCTCTGCTGGCTGCAGCATTCCGAGAGCCCCAGCAGCATCCTCAGGGTTGGTGTTTCCATGGAGATCTCACAGGAGAGTCAGCTGATGGCTGCTCCCACCACAGCCTGTCTGCAGCTGAAGCAGTCTCACCATGCTTCCCCAGCTCCCTTGGCTCTGGCCAGCTGGAAGGGGTTTAGGTGTGACCCATAACGGTGCCCACTTGGGTCCCAGCTCCACGTCCTGGGGTCTGGCTCCTCTGATGTGATGACAAAGCAAGACCTTCCTACCCTGGCTATGGGTTGAGATGCCCTTTTGGGGGATTTTCCATGCACAGACATTCTGGGACCTGCCCCAGGAGTACCAGAGCACAGTCAGCTCTTTGTTCACACCTGGAGAGAGAACCGACAGTGGTAGGAAGGGATTAAAAGGCTACTGAGCAGCAGAAAGGATCGTGCAGCTCCCTTTGGTGAGCACAATAAAGGATGTTCTGTGGATGCTGAGATTTTTTTCCCTGATCTTCAAGCAGAGCTAATCCAGTGCTTGTAAACACTGAGACAAGACCTCTCTGAGATGATTCCTTTTGTGTCCTGGTTGTTTGCTCAGACAGTCTTACAGGGAGGGGCGAAACAGGGAAATTTTGAAGGGCTCTTGGACTTGTAACGTGGTTCTGTTGAATAATTAATGTGTAAACAGGCTTTTCAAACCCAGAGGTTTGAACTTGTTCATCTTTCACACCCGGTGCACATTTAAAACCTGGCTGGCAGGGGTCCCCGGGGGCTCTTGAGCTCACAGGCTGCTGTTTAAGGATGCAAATTAATTTTAAGGGAGGCTATAAAGCCAGGCAGCTGTTAATGCCTGTGCCTGAAGTGCAGCTTGGGTTTAAAGTGTTTCCTAACCCCAGACTGGTGTGGGTGGTGTGGAGAATGAACTCACTTGTGCTGGGGGTTTGCAGCTGGCAGCAGAGGCCTCTGCTCAGGGTTTGGACACCAGCGGCTGCAGGAGCCCAGAGTGTTGGGCTGTGAGACAACAAAACATGAGGGATTCCAAACGGGTGTGGAGATTTACCCAGGAACAGGGAGAACTCCCCACTGCTGGGTGGTGGTCGTGGCTGCTCTGCTGGGATGAGCACAGAGTCATCTAGGGTGGAAAGGACCTCCAGGATCATCCAGTCCAACCATAACCCTGCTCTACCAAATCTGCTGCTAACCCCTGGCCCTCAGCACCACATCTCCACAAACCCCTCCAGGGATGGGGACTCCACCACTGCCCTGCCCAGCCTGGCACAGCCCAAAACAGCCCCAAATACCAACAAATTGTTCCTCAGCTCCAAACAAAACCTCCCCTGGGGCAACTTGAGGCTGTTTCCTCTTGTCCTGTCCCTTGTTCCTTGGGAGAAGAGCCCGACCCCACCTGGCTCCAACCTCCTTGCAGGGAGTTGTGCAGAGCCAGAAGGTCTCCCCTGAGCCTCCTTTGCTCCAGCCTCAACCCCCCCAGCTCCCTCAGCTGCTCCTCACCACACTCCTGCTCTAGACCCTTCCCCACCTTCGTTGCCCTTCTCTGGACCTGCTCCAGTGCTGCTGCTGGCGTGAGCTGGAGCCAGAGCTGGGGCCAGAGCTGGAGCTGGAGCCAGAGCTGGGGCCAGAGCTGGAGCAGCCTCCTTGGCACTAATTCATTGTGACTGCCAAAGCCAACAAGCTGATCCAGGCTGATCCCGGGTGCAACTCGTGTGTCTGGAAGCAGGGAGTGGTCTCCAGCAGATCTCTGCTCCTGTCCTGTCCACCACAGGCAGCTGCTTACAGAGGTGGCTGTTTGTCTTCAAGAAGGGAATAATGAGACTTTCATTTCCACAAAGTGGTGTGTTGGTGCCTCTCACTTGTAGGAGAACGTGGCTTCTCTCTGCTCATCTCTGGATGCCTCAAAGGAGTCGTGGAGTCCTTTAGTGGGCAGGGAAGGAGCTTTAATCCCTCTCTGGACTTGTCCTTTTGCCTTTCTTTCTCTTTTTAAAATTTATTTTGTTTTATTAGCACCAGTTTGTTAAATGCACTTGCCTCTTGATGTCTCTTGCTGTCCTTGTATTTTATTTCCCCAGCTTGAATTTTCTAATACTCCTCTGAACAGCCTGGGTACCCAGATTGCTGCTCCTAAAAATTTCCTGCCTTTACTTTGTGAGATGACAAGGACAAAGCTCTTCATGTGCCAAGTAAAAGACAAAAAAATCCCAACCCGAAAACTCAAACCAAAACCTTTTTATTTTGCCAGGGCAGCAAGACCTTAATCCTTGCACAAATACCAGAATCATCACGGGTTTATGAGGTTTGCAGCTTCTGTTCTTCGTCAAGATGTTCAGGCTTTAATATAGAACCATAGAATGGTTTGAGTTGGGAAGGACCTCAAAGATCACAGAATTGTCAGGGTTGGAAGGGACCTTAAAGCTCATCCAGTCCCAACCCCCCTGCCATGGCAGGGACACCTCCCACTCCATCAGTTGCTCACAGCCCCAGCCAGCCTGGCCTTCCAAATGTCCAGGGATGGGGCTTCCAGCACCTCTCTGCCCAACCTGGGCCAGTGTCTCCCCACCCTTACTCAGAGTGAATAATTTCCTTCTAACTTGTAATCTAAATCTCCCCTCTTCCTATCTGAACCCATCACCCCTTGTCCTATCACTATGGGGCTTTGTAAAAAGTCCCTCCCCAGCTTTCTTGTAGCCCCTTCAGATACTGAAAGGCCACCAGAAGGTCTCACCAGAGCCTTCTCTTCTCCAGGCTGAACAAGCCCAACTCTCTCAGCCTGGCCTTCCAGCAGAGGGGTTCCAGCCCTCTGATCATCTTTGTAGCCCTCCTCTGGACCCTCTCCAGCTCCATTCTTCAGTTATCTGTGTATCCCAGTGCTGAGTATCTGGAGATGATTTTTGGCCAGTCTCATGATTGTTGTTGGTGTCCTTTGAAAGGAAATTAAAAGGAGGCTTGTGACACTGCTGCTGAGCCACATGGTGTCATCAGGGTGAGATTTGGGGGAAAGAAAGTGTCAGGTGTTAGAAATCAGCCATTGCACTCTGTGATGGGTAGCCCATGGTACGGGGTGGGCAGAAGGACATGACAGTGCCATGGACAGTGCTGCTTCTGCCAAGGGTTGCCCAGAGTGATCCAAGTCAAGATGGTCACATTTCCTCACAGCTTTGAGGCTGTTGACTTCCAAAAATAGGCTGTTGCTTCACCTTGGCTTCTTGAGCTTCTGGGAGGAGGACCAAGGTCCTGCACAGCAGCAGAGCTCAGAGCTCTCGGGTAGAGGCGAAGCTGGGAGTGAGTGTGACATCCTGAGGAGGCAAGAACCAGCCCAGGGAGTAGCAGAGACACATCAACATAGAGAATCAGAGAATCATTTAGGTTGGAAAAGACCTCGAGGATCATCAGGTCCAACCTTCCTCCCACCATCTCCCTGAGTGCATGTAACACTGCTCTTGCTTTCTCTCCCCAGCTGGTCGGGTTGAGTGTCTCCAATGGGAAGGATCAGCTCGTGGTCTTCCACACGAAAGACAACAAGGATCTCATCGTGTGTCTGTTCAGCAAAGAGCCCTCCAGCGACAGCAGGATTGGGGAGCTGGTGGGAGTCCTGGCCAACCACTTCAAGAGGTCAGTGTTGGGGTTGGGGTTTGCTGAGAACTCAGTCGAGGGTGGCAAACCAGAAGCTTCCCTGAAGTCGTGTTGGTGCCAGTCTTGAGCTTTGTCTGTGTCACTTTATTACTGGGATTATTACTGGGTTGATTACTGGGATTATTACTAAGATACCAGAGCAACATCTTCTCCTTGTATTTCTGGGACGTGCTTTTTAGCTACAACACTTTGCTTGCCCCTTCTACCCTCTGTGTGTCAGAGTGTGGCTGTTTGGGGACAAACATCCCCATGGATGTGTTTGAGTGTGTCCCAGTGTCTCCTGAATGCTTCTTACAGCCACACTTAGCGTGGAAAATTCAGATTGGTGTCTCAAATTGCCCCTCCTGCCACAGGATCAGTAGATGGTTTATCACTTGAGCTGTAAAATGTCATCTCTGCTTCCTGAAAATTGTCTCTCCTGTAAATCAATGTGCAAAAGTGGCTTTATTGGTGAAGTGGATACTTCTTGCAGCTACAGCTGAACTAGCAATAGCCACCTTTAGGTTGCAGAGTGGGTCTGGGGCTGTGCAGAGAAGCAGTGGCTGCACTGCAGGTGAGCACAGAGAAGGAACTCTGTAGGGAAATGGTGTGTGGGGTGAGCAGCCCCTCAGAGCTGGTCCCCTGCTCCTCCAGAGCAGGTTCCCAGGAGGGTTGTTGTCAATCACAGCTCTGCCTTTTGCCCTTCACTGGATCATGCTTCATTTATGACCCAGGAGAGGGAGTCTTTGTAGGTGAATATTCCTACAGAGCTACAAGTGGCTGGACAATGGGAGTGAATTTAGGGCATTATTTTCATGAATTCCAGAAGATTTACCAGGTTAGCCACTTCTCCCCACCACTGCTTCAGTTCCCTGCAGTCTGGACTGCTGGGGGTAGGTGCTACAGTCATTTAAAAGGAATTCCCAGCACTGGCATAACTCATGTGGAGAAATTCAGTGCTGAAAAACAACTGAGAACATTCCCTGGTTTGGCATTCACCTAAATGCAGCTGAATTTCAAAGGCAGCTACTCTTGGATGCTCGGGCAGTGATGGGTATAGGAAAGCAACACACTTGGTCTCAGGAATCCTGTGAAGTAGCTGCAGCCCTTTCATGTCTGGGGTGTTTGGAGCAGAGGTGACATCTCCCCCTCCTCCAGTGGGCTGGTGCTGCTCAGTGCTCAGGGAGGCCCTGGTGGTGGGAAGGGCTGTGAGATGGTTGGTTGTGCTCCAGATCCTGTGTCCACGTTCACACTGCCCTGGTTCCTGCTTCCTTTGGCTCAGATGTTCCTGTGAAGTCCCAGCCCTTTGGTCCATACCCAGTGTCACAAGTGGGAGGCCCATGGTCTTTATTTTAAGCAAGATGTTGCGTGGCCACCAGTCTAAAACATTGCACCTTTCCTCTGGGGCTATAAACTATTGATTTTCAATTTCTTATGCTGATTTAACAGTGACATTTTTATCTATAAAAAGAATTAGTCTTTATCTAATCACTGTCTGTAGAGGAGTGACAGTTAAACGCTCCTACAAGCTGTTTAATCTTCACTCAATACAATATTAGCTTTTTTTTTTTTTTTTACTGCTTCAAATGACAAAGCTCAGCAGAGCTGGTTAATGGGAGAGCTGCTCTAAAAGCCCTTTTTTCTCCACCATCTCATAAAAGTCCCTGGTTTAACCATAATGCAGAGGAGCAGCTCAGGTTTAATTTTCCAGCTCACCGAATGTCACGGTTTCCCTCTTCAAAGCAATACCTGTAGATCACAATGAGAGGAAACACTCCTGTTTCCAGCCACTTTCCATTTTCTGGGAGTTAAACAATCCTGTGGGTGAATGGGATTAGCTGAGCCCTGGCTGGAGAGGCACTTTGGGAATTCTCATTGCATGGGATTAGCTGGAAGTCACCGTGAGGGAAGCGTCGGGTTTCTCTGTCCTGTCAGAACGTGGCTGCTGGGAAGAGAAAGTGGAGCCAGCAGTAAAATCTGGAGCCTCAAAGTTCAATGCTGGGTGACCCTGGAATGGGACTTCAGAGCTTTGCTCCACCTGGGATGTGGAGCAGCTTCCTTGGGTTACAGGGGGGCTCACTGAAGGTCTTCTCTAAAGCAATTTCCAGCCGTCTCATCTCAAAGCCAGACCTGAAGCCCCGAGAGGAGGTGTTAGCAGGGCAGGGTCACACAGCACAGCCACCCTTGGGTGTGGGTAGTACCTAATGATGCTTAACTACTCGTGTAAGAAAAGTCTGTGTTGGTGTGTAGGAAAGCTGAGGAGGAGGCTGGTGGTGACATCTACACCTAAACCTGCCCATTCATAGACTCATAGAATGGGTTGGGTCGGAAGGGACCTCAAAGCTCATCCAGTCCCAACCCCCCTGCCATGGCAGGGACACCTCCCACTACAGCAGTTGCTCACAGCCCCAGCCAGCCTGGCCTTCCAAATGTCCAGGGATGGGGCTTCCAGCACCTCTCTGGGCACCCTGGGCCAGTGTCTCCCCACCCTCCTGGGCAACAACTTCTTCCTAACCTCTCATCTCAATCTCCCCACCTCTACTTTTGACCCATTCCCCCCACTCCTACCATTACCCAACAGCCTCAAAAGTCCCTCCCCAGCTTTCTTGGAGCCCCTTCAGATCCTGGAAGGCCACCGGAAGGTCTCCTCGGAACCTTCTCTTCTCCAGACTTTGAGACCTGCCAGCCAATTTTAATCATTTTCTGTAGTTCTGGGTTTTTAAACCAGCTTTAGAACCAGTTCTGTTGGTGCTGCCACACCCTTGGCCAAGCAGTAATGCATGAAAATGGGTCTTGGCTGAACCCAATGGGCTGTAGGGTCTGTTATAGCCCAGCACCCCCTTCATATTCCATGCAGGGCTCCCTGCCTTGGCATGAGCTTGTCTTTAGGAAGGTGATGTTCCTCAACTTTCCCTTCTACATACCTCAAATTTTGTAGTTTTACTCCATCCGTGTGTTCTATTCCATTAACTGAGATGGGAGCAACTTATTTGGTTGTGGAAGGGGAGAGGTTTGGGTAATTAGATTTAGTGTCATGTCATTATTAGACTTGGTGTAAACATCAGTGGTTATTAAACTTGGTGTCACCTATGATCTCGGAATGTGAGTGTGTGTGTATATTATATTATATTAATGTATAATTTATTATATGAAAAAATGGGGGAAATATAGGGATATGCATATTTATATATGAATATATGTAAAAAATGGAGAAAAATATGTATATATGCATATATTTGTGTATCCTAAAAGGTGGAAAGTGATTTATATATACATATATATATATATATACACATGTTAAAATATTGGGGGGAAATCTGTGCCACCAGCCTCTCAAAACAAACTGAAATAGGAACACCTCTGGTGTAGGGAGCACAACTTGCCCAGGGTTCACCTGAAGCAAGATTTACACCCTTACCAGACACACCATGGGGCTAGATCAGGAATTAAAGCTTTGTTATGCTAAATACCATAAACAAGCAGATCCTGGTCCAGGAGCTGATGGTCTGAGCAGTCCTGGAAGGGGGAGAAGCTGAGCTTGGGGCTTCCCAGCCTGGTGGAGACCACTCGAGGGCATCAGGAAAGCCTTTCTTTGGGGGAAAAAGTGCCCTTTTGGTGGCTTTGCTGGTCTTCAAAGCTTGAGGCATGAGTATTAGTTTCACTAGAATTATTTAGAGCTTTGGCTGAGTGCACTTATGCCCCTAATCCTCCCCAACGACATGAATCGAGTGGCAGAATAAAACCTGACCTAATTGCAGGCAATGTGGGGAGATTAAGTGTGTTTGGTACAAGTAGAAGAACTCACAGATGTGTTTTCTGGTTGTTTTGCTCTTTATACCAGCATCTTGGTGGAACTTGGATGCTTCCCTCCATGGTCCTCCTGGGATGGAGGGAAGAAGTTGTTGGAGCTTGATGTGCTCAGAAGGAGATTGACTTTTCTGCTGCTTTAGTTGTTTGGTGTTGGCTGAAGTGTTGTGTTCAGGAAATCTTGTTCAAGACACTTAAAAACTCATTGATTACTGTCAAAATTTAGAGCTGGGTTTGCACAGTAACTCTAATTCCTCTCAGAATAGCTCTGCAGTGACCCCCAGGTCCTCTCCAGCCCACCACACTCACTAACAAATGATGCTTTGTCTCATTGAGTCTGTTGCAGGGTGTTACCTGAGTTGCCCAGTTCATTCCCTGTCTGCAGTTGGTGGATCTGCTGGGCTGGATCAGGGGAATCCTTTCTCTTAGAATCATAGAATTGTCAGGGCTGGAAGGNGGGGCTCCAGAACTTCTTGCACAGTGTGGAACTGGAAGGATTATTTGTGGTCTGGGGGGAAAAAATAGCACTTAGACTGTCAGAAGCTGTGATCTGTGTTTTGCACTGTCCTAGAATAGAAAATTCAAGCCCATCCTCCTCCGCTCTTGGGGTTCCAGAAGCCACCACACTTCTAAGTAGGAACATTTGAATATTTTAGAGCACTTACCATTTTCTGTGCCCTTTTATGAGCCTCTGTCCAGCTCCCTCCTGTCCTTGAGGAACTTACGATCAGAACGTAAAAGCAATTAAAGAAGTGGCACCTGAGTGATGGTTGAGGCACCACAATGTGAAATTTCTGCCTTCAGCAGCTGCCACCCCAGTATTCCCAGTCGAGCTCCCCTTTAGGTGCTGGGATCTTCTCCAGAGAAGGTGTCATTGTGGGAAACAGGCAACGGGAAAAGTTTCATCTCTCAGAAATGTTTCTGGTGGGCTCTCTGCTGTATTCAGTGTGGTCATCATCACATCTTTCTAACCAGCCTTTCAGGACCTAAAGGGCTTCTAAGAAAGCTGAGGAACCTTCCACAGAGCTCACAGAGCAAACAGTTTCCTTGACCTGGGCAACTGTGAAGGGTCCTGGAGCACTTTGCATGGGAGGGATGGGTCCAAAAGCCCCTTCACTGACTCATGTGGGTGTCAGAATAATATTCCCAAGTGGAAATTTGATGGAAGTGTGTTTGGTAAATGCTGTGGCTGAGAGAGTTTGGCTTGTTCAGCTGGAGAAGAGAAGGCTCCAGAGAGACCTTCTGGGGGCCTTTCAGTGCTTCAAGGGGCCTGTCACAAAGATGGGGACAGACTTTGGGGCAGGGCCTGTTAGGACAGGACAAGGGGGATGGGTTTAAACTAAAAGAAGGAGGATTAGACTAGAGAGAAGGAGAAATTTTTGCTGCTGAGGGTGGTGAGAGCCTGTGCCAGGGTGCCCAGAGAGGTGTCACTGCCCCATCCCTGGAACCATCGCAGGGGAGGTTGGAGCAACCTGCTCTAGTTGCAGACGTCCCTGTCCCTGCAGGGGGGTTGGACTCCATGACCTTTAAAGGTCCCTTCCCCCCCAAACCGTTCTATGGCTCTATATTATTATTCTCAACCTTTAACCACAGCTCTTGGCATTCCTTCAAGGCAGTGAAATTCTGACATGACCCATCACCTTGTCTGCTGTGAACCAACTGACCCCAGCAGAAAGTATCTTCTGAAGAGCCTCGGGTGGTACAAACCACAGCAGGAAGGTCCCAATTCCCCCCCAGCTGTTCCTGTGGGACCACACCAGTGAAGGTTGTACATAGTGCTGGTCTTGCTGCTGGCTCCATGCTCCACCACAGCCTCAGCTGCTTGCTGTGCCAAGAGCCTTCCCTCTGCAGCCAGCAGATGGCCCCACGTTGGCTGCCCTCACCAGCAGGGCAGTATTATCGAGCTGTCAAAGGCCCCATCTGCCCCCAGCAGCTGTCCTGGCATCCCCTGGCCTGGGGGCTGGGAACCTCCTCCCCTCCCAGAGCTCGGCCATATAAAACTTTTCCTGTTTCTGTGTTCTTTGGGGAGGGGGTTGTAACTCCTGCCATCTGCCTCAAAGGGATGTTGTGACGTTGGGAAAGAAGCTGCTCCCTCCTGGTCTGCTCTGCCATCATTAGACTTCTCAAAAATGCAGGTTTGGACCCAACACGGGTGCACATAAATTTGGTGTCACCCCACAACTTCAGACTTGTGCAAATTCTGGTGTGTTTAGTGCCAGCTAAACCTGTGAGCTGGTTCCTTCCCTGTGCTGTGGGTTCCTGCTGCTGGTCGGGGTGGGCAGCACCCAGGAGCTGCTGGTTAAAAACCTTCAGAGATTAGAAATACCTCGTAGGTGTTGCTTAAATATCAGTGTAAGATGATGTAGTCCCTGTCTGCTCATAGTGAGCCACTCATGGAGTGATTTCTGACCTTGACCCTCATTATTTGTGGTGGAAGGTGCTGAGGAGCTGCCTGCTCATCATCTCCATGGGCTGATCCAAGCTTCTCAACAGCTTGGAGAGCTGCTAAGTGTCAAAAGAGGTGGTTTTGTAAAGATGGGGGCAATTATTTGTAAGGCTTTCATATTTTTAATGAGATGAAAAATGAATAAAATAAATACACTCGCTAGATTTCTCTTATGGTTGAGATAATGGGGGGAAAAAAAAGCATTTTTCTCAGGTCTTTGGGTGTTTGCTAAAGCCTCATCAGGAATATTTCTGCTGCTTTTTACATTCTTAGGTAAAACAAAGCCCATGGACAAACCTTCCTGCCTGGTTTTGTGCTTTACAGCATCCTCAGCAGAGCCAACAATCCCCCTTCCAAACTCGCTTCCCTTCCATTTATCTCCTGCCCAGCTCCTTTCAGCTGGTGAACTCAATATTGGAATTGTTCTCAGGAAGGCCCTGGATGGTTCCAAGGTTGCTCTTTCAAAAGTAATTAGGGCCTTTGGCACAGAACTAAAATTTCATGCTTAGAGGGCAGGTTGGGGTTTGTTTTTTCTGGGAAGTGTGGAGCATCTCTCTGATAATAGCTGGATGTGATGAAGACCCATAGATAGTTTTGGAAATGTCTTTTTAAATAGAGGTGAAATATTTGGCCAAAATATTGGGTTCTAAAGCCAAGGTCAAATAAATTAGTATTTAAACGTGGCTGCACTACCCTCCCTTTGCAACAAAAACCCAACCAAAAAACCCCTTTTATTTCTTGACAGGTTTTATAGCTTCTATTTTGTCTCTTTACGACAGCTCCAGAACTTGATGCCTGAGCTCCAGTTTTAAAGCTCCTGCTGGGGATGAGGCTGGGGAAGAAAAGCCAGGCTGGGGAATCAGGTTCCCAGTGTAAAATTGAAGTATATTGGCTTAATCTGTTGAGCCTGGGCTGTCACTCTCCTCCTAAATCCTCCTGTGCAGGTGTCATTCTGCTGTTCTTCCCCCAATACCTGAGTGCAGTTGGTGCCTCTCCCCTTCCCCAAACCACATTCCTACATAAACCCCTGTTGGGCTTTTTAATATGAGAGGATAAAGATTTGCATGTGTGTAGCTGTGGTAATTTTTGTGGTTAGTTTGAATGTGTTGGTTTCATTTTGGTGTTTCAGATCCCACAATCAGTGTTGATTTGATATTGCTTAAACATCACTTATTTCCCCTGTTTTAAAACAAGTGTTGAGCAGGACCCGAGGTGAATTTCCCTGTAAATCTGTTTTACTGTTAAAGTCAAGCTGAGACCATTTGCTCTTGTGTGTAGCTTGGTAGTTACATTTAATAGCTTATTATCCAAATAGGCTGTTTTAATGCTAAATTAAGGGAGGGGAAAAAAACCAGAGGAGGGAGCTGGTGTGGATTCCCCAGTTTCCATCTCTATGCACCCTTGTGCTGGAGCTTCCAACATCCACCTTGGAAGGGTGGAAGGGCTGGTGGCTGCTCCTCTGTGACCTGTCCCCCCTCTCCTTTATCCTCAGTGCAGCTCCAGGAGCTCTCGTGTCCCATGAGCTGCTCTGCCAGAGGTAACACGTGTTGGGGATGCTTTGCAACCTGTTGTGCTGGGACAGGAGATTTCCAGGTGTCCCCAGCATCAGTTGTGTCTGAGGACAAGCAGCATCCATCAGGAGATCAGATCATGCCCCATGTGCTTCCCCCTCAGCCACACACAGTTGCTGGAGTACAGCACTGCAAGGACAGGCTCTAGCAAAGCTCCTGCCAGTCTGAGACAGGAGAATTTCATCCCTTTTGAGGTGCTATTTTGGACTCCCTGCAGAGGGTGGTGTGAGATCCAGGGGTTCAGGGGTTTCTCCTTCAGCAGTGGGTGCTCCACAGCTTTCTGCTGCTCTCCACCAGCTGCCAGCAGAGCCCGTGGGTGCTGGTACCAACCCACCCAGCTCAGGTGGCATCCCAGGCTGGTGCACCCCCAGGAGCTGGTGCATCCAGGATCAATCTCCATCCAGCTGGATTCAGGCTCCTCTCCCCACCAGATGTGGTGGCTGGGTCTGTGTGGCACAGGCTCTGAAGGAGAGCACTGCCAGGAGCTGTGGTGTGCCCGATTTCTGTGCCATCAACTGTGCTTGAAATTAAAAAAAATCCATGTTAGAAAATGTCACCTTAAAGAATCTGGCCTCAAAAAGTGCTGCTGGGACCAGGCTACTGGGGCAGGTCGTGTTTCGAGCTCTGAAGCCTGGAAATGATCAAAGTGACATGTTGGTTTGTCTTAAATAACGTGGGTTTTGAGGCAGAACATCAAGTACTGGGAGGTGTGTGTGGGGGGAGAGTCTGCAGACAACTCACAGCACAACTGCTGCTGCTCTTTGGAGGGACTCAGTGAGCTCAGACCTGAGCGATGATGTTTGGACAGTTGCAAGGAGGATCTGCCATAACAATCCTTTAATTAATGGCTCCAGCACTCCTCTAGCACCCAGCAGAAGCCTTGTCGTGCTGTAGCTGGCTCTGAGGCAGCTCCACAGTGACCTTGGGGCTCACTGGAGCAACCTTGTCATAGGAGGAGCTCCTGAGGGAACTGGGGTTGTTTAGTCTGGAGAAGAGGAGGCTGAGAGGAGACCTCAGTGCTCTCTACAACTACCTAAAAGGAGGTTGTGGTGAGGCTGGGGTTGGGCTCTTCTCCCAAGTAACTAAAGACAGGACAAGAGGTGATGGCCTCAAGGTGCACCAGGGGAGGTTTAGATTGGACATTAGGAAGAAGTTCTTTACTGACAGAGTGGTCAGGGACTGGCCCAGGCTGCCCAGGGAGGTGCTGGAGTCAACATCCCTGGAGGGGCTCAAAAACTAAGTGGATGTGGTGCTTTGGGACATGGTCTGGGGGTCAGGGAGATGTTGGATGAAGGTTGGACTTGCTGATCCTAGAGGTCCTTTCCCACCTAAATGATTCTATGCTTCCTGCAGTTGTAGATGCCTTCAGCATCTCCGTGGTGTGCAGCCGGCAGCTCTTCCCCAGAGAAGGACAAAGAACCATTTTCTCCACTCGCTGGTTTGATAAACAGTTGGCAGAAGGCTCTGGGTTTGTTGCCCATGTAGGAGTTGAAGGGATGATGAGGGGGCAGCTTCTGCTCTTTCATTGCAGCTCGTTTCCAACAAGGATTTCATTTCACTGCAGCACTGAGAGGTAAACACCATCCAGATGATACAAAACCGGGTTAGGACAAGCCCAAATAGCATCTGCTGCTCCCACCTTCAGATCACGTCCAGCTCTGGGCTCTACCCCCAAGGTGTAGGAGCTTCTCTGGCTTCATTGGCCATTTTTTTTCCCCACTGATGGGGAAAGTTGTGGTAGAAGGAGCTGAAGGTATGACCCGGGAATGGTGAACAGAAAGATATTCCTCCAGGAGCAGACAACTCCTGAAATGCTGAGGCTTTCTAAAAGCATCATTTTCTAAAATGTCCATCCCCTATTTTTCCCTTTGTCCCCTCTTGAAGCTCCCTCTCCAGATTATGGAATTATAGAGATGTTTTGGTTGGAAAAGATCTTGAAGGTCATCAAGTCTAACCCATCCCTGCCAGGGCACCACTAACCCCTGGCCCTCAGCACCACATCTCCACACCTTGCAAACCCCTCCAGGGATGGGGACTCCACCACTGCCCTGCCCAGCCTGGCACAGCCCAAAACAGCCCCAAACACCAACAAATTGTTCCTCAGCTCCAAACAAAACCTCCCCTGGGGCAACTTGAGGCTGTTTCCTCCTGTCCTGTTGCTTGTTCCTTGGGAGAAGAGCCTGACCCCACCTGGCTCCAACCTCCCTGCAGGGAGTTGTGCAGAGCCAGAAGGTCTCCCCTGAGCCTCCTTTGCTCCAGGCTCAACCCCCCCAGCTCCCTCAGCTGCTCCTCACCACACTCCTGCTCTAGACCCTTCCCCACCTTCGTTGCCCTTCTCGGGACACGCTCCAGCCCCTCAAGGTCCTTCTGGGAGTGAGGGCCCATAACTGAACACAGATGAGCCATGTTGGTTCCAGTCAACCCATGCAGCCTGGCAGAGTGATGTTCATGTGCTAGAGGGGAAGGAGCCATGCAGACACAGGACCAGAGCAGCTTGTAGTGCTGGTCTTGCTTTGAGGCCAGTGGGACCCTGTGCCAAATGTGGCAGCGTCTTGGACCTCAATGTGAGAGCTCCACAAAGAGTCAGAAAATGGCAGATGCTGCAGCTTTGC
>VYZX01017625.1:47540-61072 GCA_013401335.1 Brachypteracias leptosomus | reverse complement strand
TCCCCAGGGCAGAGCAGAGGGGCAGAATCCCCTCTCTTGCTCTGCTGCCCACAGTTCTTTTGATGCAGCCCAGGCTGGGATTGGCCTCTGGGCTGTCATTGCACATTGGGGGCTCATGGCCAGTTTTTCACCCACCAGCACCCCCAGTCCCTTTCCACAGGATGCTCTCCAGTTCTTGCCACAAGGAAAGATCAAGATGAGGAATATTGCCCACCTGGGTCTGTGTCCACAGGAGTTAATCTGGGAAGGTAAAATGGAGTGTTTGGAAGCATAGAGAGCAGGTGGGTGGAGAAAGAGCTCCAGCCTTGCTGACCAGAGAGTGCTTGTTACAACCAGTGGGGATTTAATGGGTATCATCCAGGACCTGAAGGGGCTCCAGGAAGGCAGGGGAAGGTCTGTTCCAAAGGGTTTGTAATGACAGGACCAGGAGTGATGGTTTTAAGCTGGGAAAAGAGAGATTTAGACTGGAGATTAGAAAAAAGTTCTTTAGTCTGAGGGGGATAGATGAGCGGAATGGGCTGCCCAGAGAGGGGGGGGAGGCCCCATCCCTGGAGTCCTTCAAGCTCAGGCTGGATGGGGCTCTGAGCAGCCTGCCCTAGGTAGAGATGTCCCTGCTGGGGTAGGGAGGTTGGACCAGCTGAGCTCTGGTGGACCCTTCCAGCCTCAAACATTCTGTGATTCTATGATCTTCAGATATCCCACTGGCCTCCAGGCTGTGCAGGCTCCAATGGCTGGTGTCACCTTAACGTGCACTCCGAGGGTGTCCCTCATTAAGCACTGATCAGCAGAGCTGTCTTATCTCCTTATCTGACTTAATTTCACTTAATCTTCCAGAGCCCGTGGTAGAAATTAATATCCCAAGCCCACAGGGTGCCTTGCATAAAGCATCTTTACATATAAATGGCACAATCTATCCTGTAACCCAGATGTGATTCATAGGCTGTTACATGTTAAATCTTAGGTGGAAGCCAACTAACTAATTTATACAAAGTAATTGAATTCTGAATTAAATGCACAAAAGATTTTTTTTTTCCCCTCCTTCTTGCCTTTCCTTAAGTGAAGTCAGAAGTTGAGCTGATATTGGGGAGGGGAAGGTGTTCAGCCTTTGCCATCACCCCGTCCTGGTATCTGCCAGGCAGTGTCATGGGGCAGGGGAGGGGAAGGTTCATAGAGATGGCTCCATCCTGGCACTGCCCTGCTGGGACTGCTCATGGAACCAGCTCCCTTCCAGACATCACTGGGTTGCCCTCAGGCCTCAGGAGGATTCTTCCTTCTCCCAGGGATGTGCTGTTTGCATAGATCACTTTGACAGTGTAAAACGGATCAGAGAATCCCAGCAGGGTGGGGTTGGAAGGGACCTCTGGAGATCACCTCGTCCAACCCCCCTGCTCCAGCAGCTCCCCCAGAGCAGGGGGCCCAGCATTGTGTCCAGGCCCCTTTGGGATCTCTCCAGACAAGGAGACTCCACAACCTCTCTGGGCAGCCTGGGCCAGGCTCCAACACCCTCACCCCAAACAACTTTCTCCTCCTGCTCAGCTGGAACCTCCTGGGTTCCAGTTGGTGCCCAGTGCCCCTTGTCCTGTCCCTGGGCACCACTGACAAGAGTCTGGCCCCAGCCTCTTGCCCCCACCCTTTAGCTCTTGATCAGCATTGATCAGATCCCCTCTGGGGCTTCTCTTGTGCAGCTCAGCAGCCCCAGGGCTCTCAGCCTGTCCTGGGCACAGAGATGCTCCAGGCCCCTCAGCATCTCCACAGCCTCCCCTGGACTCTGTCCAGTAGCTCCTTGTCTCTCCTGAACTGGGGAGCCCAGACCTGGACACATCAGATGTGGCCTCACCGGGGCAGAGCAGAGGGGCAGGAGAACCTCCCTTGACCTGCTGGTCACACTCTTCTCAATGCACTCAGGATACATTTCATTGCAAGTTTCATTGATGAACAGGCAGAGAACAGCCAAGAACAGTAGAGTGAAGCCCTGTCTGTGCTCTTGTACCCCTTCAGTCCACCCCAGCCCCAATCCCCTGGAGCACAGACTCATTCCTTTGCTCCTCTTGGTGTGGAGGTGCCGATCAGAGTTGTGCAGCCCAGATGTGTGTCCTGCAGGACCTGAGGGATGGACACTCACCAAGCCATCAGTTGCTGCACCCCCTCCCTGCTGAGCTCCACCAGCTTGTGACCACCTTGGTTTCCACCATCACCTCCACTCCACACGTGCTGGCAGCTGAGCCCAGGCTGAGGGTGGTTTCAAACCAGGCTTTGTCCTCCAGCTCCAGCTCAGAGCCCACGTGCCATGGTGGGGCTGCAGAGGCCGGCCAGGCTGAGGTCCTCCTGCTCTGGGGAGGAAGGTCCCACCTCCCCACCAGTGACCAGAGTAGACAGGGCACAGCAAGGGCTCTCCTGGGATCTTTAGCACTCGGGGCTGGTGCTGCAGACACCTCACCCCCGGTGCTATCTCCTCCTGATGGCACTTTCCAAACCTCCAGCCCCTCTATTTTTAGCCCGGTTTCCCAGGGAAACGTGGCTCTGTGTGGCTGCTGTGTCCTCAGAGCTGACAGCCAGGGAGAGAGGTAGCAAAGAGCCTGCTCCCCACGGCCTGTGAGGTGCTTGTTGGGATGGAAGAGACAAGCTCTGAAATCTCTGTGCAGGAGAATTCCCCCGGGGAGTGGTCGCTGCCTCCTCAGCCCACCAGGAGAACCAAGTGTCACAGGATGGAACCCCAGAGCAGGGCTGAGGGACATGGAGGTGGTGTGAAGACTATGAGGCGTGGGTGGACTCCATCTTAAAGGGCTTTTCCAACCTAAATGATTCTGTGATTCTATGTTGTGTTGGGTTTTTTAATTTCTTGTTTAGGAGGCTGTGACACTGGCCCAGGTTGGGCAGAGAGGTGCTGGAAGCCCCATCCCTGGACATTTGGAAGGTCAGGCTGGCTGGGGCTGTGAGCAACTGATGGAGTGGGAGGTGTCCCTGCCATGGCAGGGGGTTGGAACTGGATGATCTTTAAGGTCCCTTCCAACCCTGACAATTCTATGATTCTATGTAGTTGTTTCTCCACTCACAGAGCATCTGGCCTGATGGTTTCAATGAAAGCACAAAAGTTGCTTTTGAGGTGTCCTCCAGCCACGTGCAGGACATGGCAGTGTCTGCTGAATGGGTTATTTTCTTTTTTTATGTAGAAAAGGGGAAAGGAAAGATATTTTGGTGCCTGAACCCAGTGACCCTGGGCTGCTGCCAACTTTTCAGCTACATGTGAGACAGACACGGAGGAACTGGGGGGCTTGGGGTTCCCATCCCACTCCAAACAGTGACACTTCCTCCCAGGAACTTCTGAAGGGGGTAAAATGAGTGAATAAAACAATCAGGGGGTAAAATGAGTGAGTAAAACAATCATAAATTTGTCCCCTCAAGAGCCAGCACATGTTCTGTTGTGCCTTGCTGAGCAGGTCAGCTGGAGGGTGCTGCAGGAGAGGATCCAACGTGAGGTGAGTCCCCACCATAGGCACGTGCTGTTGTGACTCTACTTGAGCATCCAGTGGGGTTTTGAACTAGTAGATAGGAGTGGAATGAATTTGCCTAAGCAGAGGTGTCTGGTGCCATTGGTGGTGTGTCAGGAATCCCCACAGGGCTGTCAGGGAGGACACAGGACCCACGGGAGACTCATGTCCTCCTGCAGCAGCAGCTGGAGACAAGGGGTCTCTCAAATGTCACCAGAAGCCTGTGTTTAGGACCTTCATTCCACCATCCATCTCCCAACCCAGGCAGAACATGTCTCCACCAGTTGGAACTGGTGGTCCTTTGGGATGAGTGGGATTGAGAAGCCATTTCCCCAAGTGCTCATCAGCTCCTGCTGGTTGCTCCAGTCCCACACTTGCCGTTTGGAGGCATTTCTGTTTGCCCAGCTGCTGGGCTGGGTTGAGTTTGGCTCAGACTGGAATTAATTTGCTTTATAATAAGGAGTTACATGAAGACTTTTGAATGTTAATAGTCCTCCTGTGCCTCTCCTACAGTTCCACTGGTGCTGTATCTTGCAAATTAGGCAGCAGAAACCCTGAATGACAAGACAAAGGAACAGGACACGTGTGGATGAGCTCAGAACAGGACAGAAAAAAACACTTGGAGAGTGTGTGCTTTAAAGGAAGCTCGGGCCAGGCCAGTCCTGATACCTCAGCATGGATAAAGTGGGACTGAAGTGCCCAGTTTAGCTCTGACCTACACATTTCAACTGTAGAGCTTGGGGATAGAGAATCACAGGATGGTTTGGGTGGGGAGGGACCTTTCAAGGTCATTGATTCCAACCCCCCTGCAGGGAGCAGGGACATCTGCAACTAGAGCAGGTTGCTCCAACCTCCCCTGCAATGGTTCCAGGGATGGGGCAGTGACACCTCTCTGGGCACCCTGGCACAGGCTCTCACCACCCTCAGCAGCAAAAATCTCTTCCTTCTCTCTAGTCTCAATCTCCCTCTTTTAGTTTAAACCATCCCCCCTTGTCCTGTCCCAACAGGCCCTGCTCAAAACTCTGTCTTCATCTTTCTGACAGGCCCCTTGAAGCACTGAAAGGCCACCAGAAGGTCTCCCCAGAACCTTCTCTTCTCCAGCAGAGGCTTCCAGCCCTCCCAGCATTGCTGGGGCCTCCTCTGGCCCCACTCCCCCAGCTCCATGTCTCTGCTGTGCTGAGGACTCCAGAGCTGCCCCAGCACTCAGGGGGGTCTCCCCAGGTTGGAGCAGAGGGGCAGGATCCCCTCCCTGCCCTGCTGCCCACGCTGTGGGGATCAGCCCAGGAGGACATTGGCTGCTGGGCTCAGCTCCAGCTCCTCACCCCCAGCACCCCCAGCACCTTCTCCCAGGGCTGCTCTCCAGCCCTTCACCCCCAGCCTGGGCTGGTACCAGGGCTGCCCTGACCCAGGTGCAGGACCTTGCACTTGGCCTGGTTGAACCTCAGGAGGTTCCCAGGTCATGCTTGGCAGTGAGTAACCAGGATCTCCCACTCCTGCTGCTGGAGGACGAGTAGTTGAGTAGCTGCAGGATGACTGATGGGCTCTGATGACTCCTCTCTGTGCTGGGGGTTCAACTCTCTTGTCCTTGCGTGCAGAGTGAGCCATGGAGCACTTGGGAGCTGCTGGTGGGGGCAGCTGGGCAGGAAGATCTGCCTCTCTGGCCAGCAGTGTTGGTGACTCGTGAGGGAAGCCAGGCAGGGTGAGGTGGAGATGGAAGAGCATGAGGAGAGTGGCAGGACTTGTTTAGGGAGCTGTGGGACTCATGAGAGGAAAAGGGAGAGGTTTGTGTTTTCTGTGGCCCTGCCCAGTGTGAGCCAGAGCCAGGAGCTGCTGCCATCACTGCCTCCAAGCAGTGCTGGTGGGTGCAGGGTGTGAGGAGCCTTGGTGCAGATAAGGAGGTGAACACGACAGGATCATCACTGTGATTCCCCTCTAGGCTGTTGCCACATGTTTATCTTAAATAAAATGGAAGTGCTTTTGTCTTTATGAAATGTGAGATACCTGGTGTGATTAATGACTGTGAGGTTACACCCAAAGCTCTGGTGCCATCTCTTTTAGCTGTGACTGCCAGGCCTGAGCTGCTTCTCAGCCTTCCACCTGGCCACCAACATGTGCCAGCCACCAAGCAAACCTTCTCTTGGTGACCTTGCTGCTCTTCACCATCTGTAGCTGTGCAATACTGCACCATGCTGGTGTGTGCTGGAGGGAGGGCAGGGGATGGAGCCAGGAATGATTGGCTATCATAGAATCATAAAATTGTCAAGGTTGGAAAGGACCTTAAAGATCATCCAGTTCCAACCCCCCTGCCATGGCAGGGACACCTCCCCCTCCATCAGTTGCTCACAGCCCCCGCCAGCCTGGCCTTCCAAATGTCCAGGGATGCGGCTTCCAGCACCTCTCTGCCCACCCCGGGCCAGTGTCTCCCCACCCTCCTGGGCAACAACTTCTTCCTAACGTCTCATCTCAATCTCCCCACCTCTACTTTTGACCCATTCCCCCCCACTCCTACCCCTACTCGACATCCTAAAAAGTCCCTCCCCAGCTTTCTTGGAGCCCCCTTAAGATACTGTGTGACTTTAAAGATGTTAAACTTAAGAGATGTGTGACTTTAAAGATGTTAAGGTGCCAAGTATTGGTGGAGTCACCATCCCTGGAGGGGTTCAACAAACGAGTAGATGTGGTGCTTAGAGACATGGTCTGGGGGTCAGGGAGAAGTTGGATGAAGGTTGGACTTGATGACCCTGGAGGTCTTTTCCAACCTAAATGATTCTGTGACTCTCCAAAGCCTCCAATATTTGATCTTCAGAGCCAGGTAGCTGTGAACATGGGGCTGTGTGCTCCCAGCTCTTCATGACTTTGCTGCCAAACTCGTATTTGAAGCATTTATCTTGCCAGTGGAATTCGAGGCGTGGTTTGTTCATATTTTTGGAGAAAAATAGCAAAATTAATGACTATTATCTGACACAGAGGGGGTTAGTGCTGGTGGCTCAGTGTCTGCAGCCTCCCCAGACACTGGATGTGAGTCTCCCATCAGCTGTGATCACCCATCTCCTGTAGCTGGTGGCGATGGACGCGCTGTGCTGGGCATGGGGAGCTACGGCTAAATACAGAGTGAGAAGTGGCAGGATGGCCAACACTGACCTAGTTCTGGGCTTTGGAGGGGTTGGTTTGGTTTTAAAGACTTAGTAAAAGAGATAAAAGCTGTCTGGCTGTCAGCTGAGCTTCTGAGGGCTGCGGGAGATCGTTCCCTGAGAAGCCAAATTCCTTTGGGTTTGGGTAAAGAACTCAACCAGTTTAGCTCAGTGCAAACCTGGCTGCAGGTTGGAAGGAGGTTCATAAGAAATTCCCTGATCCTGTGTCCATGCAGAGCTCACCCAGCGTTTTGATTCCTACCAGTATCTTCTGAGCAAGGCCTGTTGGGACAGGACAAGGGGGGATGGTTTGAAACCAAAAGAGAGAGATTTAGACTAGAGAGAAGAGAGAAATGTTTGATGCTGAGGGTGGTGAGAGCCTGTGCCAGGGTGCCCAGAGAGGTGTCACTGCCCCATCCCTGGAACCATTGCAGGGGAGGTTGGAGCAACCTGCTCGAGCGGCAGATGTCCCTGCTCCCTGCAGGGGGGGTGGACCAGATGATCTTGAAAGGTCCCTTCCCACCAAACCAGTTTGTGATTCAATGATTCTAAATCATCTTAAAGCTTTTATCCTAAGGAGGAACTAAAGTTTGGTTGGTTGCCCAGTTGGTGTCAGGGTCTGACCACTTTCGTTGAGGTGCAAGAGCTTCTGTGGCAAAACCCAAGGCCAGTTACTGCTCTTGTGTGCACTCTGGTGTGTCACAGCCCGGGGTTTGCTTTGGTGTTGCTGCTGGGAAGGTAAGAGCTGCTCTGGGACACCCCCAGACAGGCATCCTCAAAACCCCAGTAGACACCTGAGTGAGCCAGACGTGGAGCACCTGAGCTGAGGTCCTTGGCCACGGGGGTCTGTTATGTAGGGAGTGTTGGGTGCTTGGAAATGAATTAACTTCTAACTTTAAAGCTCATTAACCCAGAACAAAAACATCTTCAGTCAGAGATGGTTTATGAACAGTGAGGAGGGATGGGATCAAGACCTGAAGAAGGCAGGTCACAGGTTAACCTTGTTTGGTTTTCACCTAAGGAGCCTGTACCTTCTAGCAGAGGTGTCCATCACCCCCAGCAGGCACTCCAGCAGCAGGGGAACAGATAAATCCAGGTTGCCTTAAGGATTGGCTCCTTTTCTTCCAAACACCACCACTGTTGGCATCACTGTTGGTTCCTCCTCTCTCTGCTCATCCTCCCACGGCAGGAGAAGACACGTTGCGTGGCCAGAGCAGAGAAATCCCTGGGCTTGCTTGGCAGCAGCCACCAAAAGGATGTGGAAGGGCTGGGTTTGCCTTTCCCCCAGTGAGGTGTTTATTTTGATATCTCTGGCAGTAAATATTTCACTTGGTTTATTTATTAGTCTTCTCTCTCTCAGCCAGACTTGGGGGCGGAGTGGGGACAGACGGATGGACAGACAGAGTGATGGTACCAGCAGAGCTAACCAGGCTGGAATGCACCTTGGTTTTCAACAGAAAAACTGAATTTCCTCTTTCACTCCCAAATATCAACTCTCAGTGAAGGGAAATTTAGGAAGGAAAAGGTTAAGTACACAACAGCTTTGGGGGTTTTTTACCAAGAGCTAATTTTTAACCATAAACTTTCAGGGGGAAAGTTCTTGACTTTCCTCTGCACTTACAAAGATCAGCCCCCCTCCCAAGCAGTCCTCAGTGAGAAGCTCTGCTACAAAGTCCTGCTCCCTGTTAGAGCCTTCACCAAACCCCAGCGTGGTGGGGGTTGGAAGGGACCTCTCTCATCTCGTGCACCCCCCCTGCCCCAGCAGGGTCACCCAGTTTGCCCAGGATGCATCCAGGTGGGATTGGAATCTCTGCAGAGAAGGGGCATTGTCCCTGCCCACAGGTGCTCTGTGAGCCTTTGTACCCTCACCCTTCCTGGGGCAACCTGGTGGTGAATTGTTGTGGGTCAAACCGAGTTCCTGCCTGTTGGGTCTTGGGTTCCTGCATCATCTTCTCTGTCCTTCGAGTGTCCCCTCACTCACAACGTGCTTCTCTCCATTGCTCAGGGCAGTGGGCTCAGGGACGTGGGCATCCAGGCTGGGGTTTTACATCACTAACAGGTATAAATGTCAGGGAAGGTGGAGGGTTGAAGCTTTGTGGAGCAGAGGGGACTTGCTGTGATGGGGCCCACCAAGCAGCCACCTCTCAAATGCTTTGTGCCCTTTATTTCTGAGGACAACTGCCTTGAACATCACATCCCACTCCCCATGCCAACACCCTGTGCCACCACAGCTATAGAAGTGTTCTTCCAGCACTGCACCAATCCCTTCGTGCTTCTTCCCACCTCTTGCTGACAGCTGGCCCTGGGCAGGCTGGTGTTTAGAATCACAGAATTGTCAGGGTTGGAAGGGACCTCAAAGATCATCCAGTCCCAACCCCCCTGCCATGGCAGGGACACCTCCCACTCCATCAGTTGCTCACAGCCCCAGCCAGCCTGGCCTTCCAAATGTCCAGGGATGGGGCTTCCAGCACCTCTCTGCCCCACCTGGGCCAGTGTCTCCCCACCCTCCTGGCCAACAACTTCTTCCTAACATCTCATCTCAATCTCCCCCCCTCTCCTTTTGACCCATTCCCCCCACTCCTACCACTCCCCAACAGCCTCAAAAGTCCCTCCCCAGCTTTCTTGGAGCCCCTTCAGATCCTGGAAGGCCACAGCTTAGTCTCAGCCTTACTAAGCTCCGTGCCTCCACAGGCTTGGCACTGGGTCAGCTGAATCAGTTTAATTAAAAAGAAGGTTCCTTTGTGTCTAGACAGGTTGTGGGTGCAGGTGGGTTTCACCAGTTGGTGAAGGATCTCCAGCCATGGCTCTGCCTGGGATGACGCGCTGGCCCCAGCCCATTTGAGGTGTGTCCTGCCTTCCCCAGACACTGTTGAAAGAGCCCTAATGGGCTTTGTTCTGTCGTTTCATCTGGAGCTCTGTCATCCTCCTTGTTTCATTTCCAGCAGACTCAGAAACTGCTTTTTCAAGGTACTTGCCCAGCTGGAATATCCCTAAATATGCATAAAGTCCCCAGTCACGTCTCCAGGTTCCCGTCAGCAAAGCACATCAGAATCTTTAACAGGGGCCCTATAAATTTTTAAACAAAGGTAACAAGCCAAGGAAGAGGTGGTGGGTGATGAAACGAAGGTGAGGAAAGAAGCAAATGAGCTCCCTGATGTGGAGCTGCCCTTTCTGCAGCTTCTGAGCCATTCTCTGCTAATGAGGCTGGTGGCTTGGGCTGTGTCCGTGGAACACCTCCGGCGGGTGTTGTCACTGGTGATGGTGACTGGGAAGGGACTGGGCTGTTCTCAGGCCACAGGTATGGACATCAGCAGCATCTGCTGGTTCTTCCAAGCCAGGAATTTCAAAAAGGGAAGTAAAGAGGTTGTGGGGTTTTTTCTGCAGAACAGCTGAAATGCAAACAAGGCTTTATCCAGCCACATTCTCCCTGTGCCCCCATCTCGCTGGCAGCCCCAGACAGTGGCTGTTCAGCAGACACAGGAGCTGCTGCCAGCAGCAGGTCACACCAAGTGCTGCTGCCTGTCTTGGACTTGAAGATCAATGTCTGATTCCATTTCTTTTCCTAAGGCACAGGATGGTTTTATCATCAGCTTGGGTTCCTGTTCGTCTGCATTGCCCTGTTCATACCTGATGGGCACAAGGACAGGGAGGGGGGGTTATTCACAATTAAGGTGTGTTGTGCCTGGCAGGGGCACAGAGCAGTAGGGCCAGTTCTTAAATTATTCAGAAAATACTTTTAAGCATACAATCATTAAGGTTAGAAAAGACCTCTAAGACCTTCACATCCAACTGTCAACCCAGCACTACCATGACCACTAGACCATGTCCTGAAGAGCCACATCTACATGTTTGTTGAACCCTTCCAGGGATGGTGACTCCACCACTGCCCTGGGCAGCCTGGTCCAGGGCTTGACCACTCTTCCAATAAAGAGATTTTTCCTAATGTCCAATCTAAACCTCCCCTGGTGCAACTTGAGGCCATTTCCTCGTGTCCTGTTGCTTGTTCCTTGGGAGATCAACACCCACCACTCTCCAATCTCCTTTCAGGTAGTTGTAGAGAGCAATGAAGTCTCCCCTGAGCCTTCTCTTCTCCAAACTAAACAGTCCCTCAGCTGCTCCTCATAAGCCATGTTCTCCAGACCTCTCACCAGCTTGGTTGCCCTTCTCTGGACCCCCTCCAGCCCCTCAATGTCTCTCATACAGTGACACCCAAAACTGAACCCAGTGCTCAAGCCATGGTCTCACCAGCACTGAGTCCAGGGGCAAAACAGTATGTTATTGATCTTACCCTATATTGTAGGTAATGATGTGGAACACAAATAAATCTGTTAATTAAATTCATNATCCACCCCCACCTTCCTCTAGGACCTTTCAGGTATTAGAAGGTCACTGTAAGGTCTCCCTGGAGCCCCCCATGCCAGGTTCCCCATGTCCACAGCCTCCCCATCACACCAACCTGGGGTCAGTGCTCCCGAGGTTTCCCTTCCCTCACCCACATGTAGGCTGGGAAATTCCAGCATCTTTGGCTTGTCTCTCTCCAACTCGCTTGGAACTCATCCCTTCTGGCATCCCTGGGAGCTTGGTTGCCAATGAGGTGTTCCTGCCCCTCCTGCAGGAGTTCAAAGGAGCCGGGTTAATGAGCGTGAGCAGCGAGCACCAAACGATCCAGGCGCTGGTTTGCTACTGACAGCGACTCCACTTGATCCCTCTTTGATCCTTGGGATGCAGGAACACAGCAGGGATAAACGTAGGGAAACCATGGTGACCTTGCAAGCTAAATTATGTCCTTCTCTTTTATGCAACGTGGCCCTCGGATGAGGCTGGAAACTGGATGAGAATAGGGAGGAGAGAGAAAATTAGTGGAAAACCTTTTGTCTAAGGCAACAAAGTGGATGTGGAGGGAGGTTTCAGTACCTTAAAACCCTCAGGTACTTGGGCGGGCTCGGAAAAGAGTCAGGAGCAGGATGTGTCAGAGGAGCAGCACTTGGGAAAGCTGCTGGGAAGGATGGATCCATCAGATGGAACTGGAGTTGATGCCTTTGGCTTTCACGAGACTGAGCGTGAGCCTGAACTGGGGCTGGCACAAGATGTGTCTGTGTTTGGAGAGCAGGACCAGGGAAGTGGCATCAGAGCCCTGCTGGTGAACAAACAGGGATAGAAAGTGTGTTGAGAGGAGAGCCACAAAAGAGAGAGAGAGAGAGAGCACCTCTCCTGTGAAGACAGGCTGAGAGAGTTGGGTTGGTCCAGCCTGGAGAAGAGGAGGCTCTGGGGGGACCTTAGAGTGACCTTCCAATACCTGAGAGGGGCCTATAGGAAGGTGGGGGAAGATCTGTTCTCAAGGGTTTGTAGTAATAGGACGAGGGGTGATGGTTTTAAGCTAGAAAAGGGTAGATTTAGGTTAGACATTAGGAAAAAGTTCTTGAATATGAGAGTGGTTGATCACTGGAACAGGTTGCCCAGAGAGGGGGTGGAGGCCCCATCCCTGGAGTCCTTCAAGGTCAGGCTTGATGGGGCTCTGAGCAACCTGCCCTAGGTAGAGATGTCCCTGTTTCTTGTAGGGGGTTGGACTAGATGACCTTTGGAGATCCCTTCCCACCCAGTACATTCTATGACTCTATGAAAAGGAGCTTCTCCCACCTGCTGCCATTGTGGATGGTGGTGTAGGCCTGTGGAACAGCAAAGTGCTGCTCCCTCTATCTGCTGCCAGAACACTCATGAGAGCACAGCCCCGGCCCCAGAATCAATCCCTTGCTTTCAGGGTGTTTAAATATTCATTTGAAGCGTGGCTCCTACCAGGGACTGGGGTGGGGGGTGGGCACAGACCCATCAGGGGGGTCCAGGTCAGCAGCAGCCTCCAGCCAACCTCCCAGCAGCGTTTTTAGCCCGGCTGCGAGAAGACTTCACTGCAAGGTTGTCCCCAGGAGTGTTTAGTGAGGGAGAGCCAAAAATGCTGCGTGCAGAAGAAGGCCAGGAGCTCAGGAAGGGGAAGGCAGCACGTTTAAGCTGTGCCACAGCACATTTTATAATTTCACTTGTAAAGCCTGATGAACTTCTGAGGCTGTTTTCACTCCGAGCTGCCGATGGCACCCGCGTCCTGCAACGTGTTGGCAGCTGAGCTCCAGGGAGCAGGAATTAGAGGTCAAGGTCTGACTGAAAGTGAGAATTAGGATTGAGGGCATCTAATTGCAACTCCTGCCTTAATTATTCTTCTTTAGCACCATTAGAAACACTCGGGGAGCTCGCAGGGCTGAGCACATCCTGTGTTGGGGAAATATATTTCTGCAAAGAAAGGCTGTTGAGTTCTCCATGACTCAGGGAGGGGGGTTTGGAGCACAAATCGCAGCGATACGGCAGAGAGAGGATGTTTCCTGGGTGAGGGGTGGGGGCGTGCTGCACTTCTCAGCCTGCAAGCTGAAGGGTAAAATTTTTAGCTTATGCAAATGCTTCACTTCCTCCTCATATGGCAGCAGCAACTTAACTGGGCCCAGCACCGGAGATGATTCCATCAGCAGCTCCTCTGAGCTAGTCACCAAGCTGCAAGCCTGGCCTCAGAGCTATTAATACCCCCGAGTGGGGCGGATCGTGGTCTGTGGAAAGGTGTAATATTAGTTACGTGCTGTCCCAGTGATGGGCCCGTTGTCAGAACGCACAGATGGGGTTTGCTCCTAATATCGGGGATTGAGTCACGTTCCGCAGCCTTGACTCAGCTCAGCCCGGAGACAGGGGCTGGGCTCTGGGGATGCTGGGTGAGGAGCTGCTGCTGCCCTGCCCACAGCCTGCCCGTCCTGCCTGCACCTTCCCTGCCCTGCCCACAGCCTGCCCGTCCTGCCTGCACCCTCCCTGCCCTGCCCACACCCTGCCCATCCTGGCTCCACCCTGCCCGTCCTACCTACACCCCGCCCATCCTGCCGAC
>VYZX01017625.1:4761-47188 GCA_013401335.1 Brachypteracias leptosomus | reverse complement strand
AGCCTGCCCATCCTGCCTGCACCCTGCCCGTCCTGCCTGCACCCTGCCCATCCCGTCCACACCCTGCCCACCCTGCCTTCACCCTTCCCACTCCTGCCTAGACCCTGTCTGTCCTGCCCACCCTGCCCACAGTCTGCCTGTCCAGTCCACAGCCTGCTTGCCCTGCCTGCACCCTGCCTGTCCTTCCCACAGCCTGCCCACACTACCTGCAGCCTGCCTGCCCTCTGCCCATCCTGCCCACCTTGCCCATAGCCTGCGTGTCCTGCCCACAGTCTGCCTGCCCTGCCTGCACCCTTCATGCCTTGCCTGCACCCTGCCCACCCTGCCTGTCTCTCTAGCACAGACATTGCAGGGTTGGTCCTTCCCCCTCCTGCAGGGCTGTTCTCTGGCCGCTGTTCCACTGCACTCGCTTTAATTCAGCTGAGTGTGAATTAAGGTACCCTTAAGTGTAAACACCAATTCAAGCTGCATTGCTTGGTTTTTTTAAAAAACTCAATATTATAGAATATTTTAATCACCTTTATTAACTCAGCAAACACAGAACTTCACTCCCTGCCAGTGAAACCTTGGCATGGAATATTTTTCTCCAGGCAGCCCTGGGTCAGACAACTGCTGCCTGCCTGGGGAGTGATCCCCATCGCCTTGGCCCAGCCCTGGGGGGGAATAGCCCCCCAGCATCACCCCCATGGCCATGGGGAGGGGGGCTGAGGCCGAAGAGCATTGACTCACAAGGACCTTGCCATGCAGCCAGAGCATCTTTTGTCTCAGCCTTTCTAGGAAAGGGCTGGAGCAGAGCCAGCGAGGAAGGGCTGGGAAGGGGGACGGGGCTGGGGGGGAGCCTGGGCTGGGAGTAGATGTGCTGGGGGGGGCTCCCTGAGGAAGAGGAGGGGAAGATGGAGATCCCTTGGACACTGGACACACGGGCTGCCCACGCTGGGGGGGGTGATGGCATTGGGGAGCAGTGAGGTCCCTGGAGTGGGGGGTGGTTGCCATGGCTACAGCAGCAGCATCGCTCTCACACCGCCTCGGTGATTTAATGAGTTCATTACCAAATCCTCAATAATAATCATAATATCCAAATGGCTCAGCAGTGGGGGGGGCTCATGAAGCCCTGGCCAGCAGTGGAGGGGCTGGGGGGGTCACTCCTGCCCCTTTCTCCACATGGGAACCACACTCAGGTTCCCCGGAGCAGGGATGAAGAGGATGAGGAGGGCGCTGGAGGTAACTCGCCCGTGTCCCCGTGGGCTGGGGGGGAGGACGTTTGGCTTATTTTTAGCTCCGTGAGCTTGTGTTCAGTGTGCTGGGTAGAAACCCTCAACATGAGAATTACTCAGGGCTCTGAAAACTCCCCCTCATCATGTGCAGCTGCAGTGGATGGAGGCTCTTCAGCCCCTCCAGAAATGGGGAAATAGCACCAAAAAAACCTGATTTCTCACAAGTACCTTGGATTTGGTCATTCCTTTCTCAGTGTGTGATTGAACAACAAAAGTCATCGTGCTTCTGAAGCTACAGGCAGGCTCTGGCCATGGCTGTAAGTCTGTGGAGCCCTGTATGATATGATAATGCAGAGGGTAATTTTCCACACTGAGCTTTACCGTGGGCTTAGAGTGTCCTTTCCAATCATCGTAATATTCCCCTCCTCTAATATTTTCTCTCCCTTCCTGGCCAGAGCTAGAGCAAGGGAGACAAATCTATTTCTGCATATATATAAAGGTGACATTTCTATAGGCAACTAAATGTTTTACCACACAGGGACAATAACAGTATCTGGATAAAAATAAGCAAACTCCTCCGCCTCAGTTCTGCAGCAATTACAGAGAAAAAACCACATTTACTGGAGCGCTCAGCTGCCATTTAAAAGTAAAATTAAAATTTAGCTCTGTTTGTCTGGTTTGACAAGATTTATTGAGATCTTTCATTATGCGGCAGGTTCAAGGAAGCCTCTCTCCAAAGTACACACACAATTTAGAAAATGAAAGCCTGAACCAGTTTATTATTAGAAGGTGGGTTGGATTTTGCAAGGCTCCTACAAGAACATATATCACCGAGTGCATTTTAGATAGTTTTTTGCTGGAGCTATTAAACTCTTGGCATGCAAACCTATTATTAAAACAGTGATTTAGTCTAGGACAGGATAAATACTTTGAAGTCTATTTAATTGACTTGTTTCACTTCAGGATTCAGTCTCAGGCCTGAGACTAAAAAAGGATGGAATTCACAGAATTCAGTTTTACCCCTGCTTGTTTCCATGTGTTGGATCCTGGGGTGTCTGGGAGCACCAGGAATGGTCCCCATGGGGTGGGCTCATACCCAGCAGCGTTGCAGCATCTAGAGTGGTCAGGGAGATGTTGGCATGAAGGTTGGACTTGATCCTAGAGGTCTTTTCCAACCTAAAAAATTCAACGATCTCTTCCCCACTATAAGGGACCTTATAGTGACCTTCCAATACCTGAGAGGGGCCTATAGGAAGGTGGGGGAGGATCTGTTCACAAGGGTTTATAGTAATAGGATGAGGGGTGATGGTTTTAAGCTGGAAAAGGGCAGATTTAGGTTGGACATTAGGAAAAAGTTCTTGAATATGAGGGTGGTTGATCAGTGGAACAGGTTGCCCAGAGAGGGGGTGGAGGCCCCATCCCTGGAGACATTCCAGGTCAGGCTTGATGGGGCTCTGAGCAGCCTGCCCTAGGTAGAGATGTCCCTGGTTATTGTAGGGGGTTTGATGAGATGATCTTTAGAGGTCTCTTCCCACCCAAAACATGCTATAATTCTATGATTCTGTGAACCCTGCGTTCCAGGCACTTCCCTTCACATCTCCTCCTCTTTCCTTAGAAAAGAGATTGTGAATTTAATTAACAGATTTATTGGTGTTCCACGTTATTATTTACAATATAGGGTAAGATCAACAACACTGTGTGATTCTGTGGTTCTCTGATTCTCTGATCTAGCAGCACTGGGACCATCAGTCCGTGGTGTGAGAACATTTCTCTTTATCTCTCATATTTCAAGCTTTGAGGTGGAAACACTTCACTTCACTTGCTTCCATCATCTCATTCTGTGTGATATTCCCATGTGGAAATGCAGAGTGTCCTCTGGCTTCCCTCCTATCCCATCCTCATCCAGGGGCTCACTCATGACACGTGAGCTCTGTGCCCACAGCTGATGTGTCTCCCAGGGGGAAATTGCTGCTTGGATATAAATCAACACCTATTTTTATATCCCCATAGTACATTTTTATTACCCTGCCTTTTTTCCCCTCCTGTTCACGTTACCACCTCAGTCTGTGGTGTTCTCCTGTCCAAGGACAGCCCAGCCTGAGCCTCTCAGCCTGCTGGAGGGTTGTGCTTTCCCTGAGTGATTTTCTTTGTCCCTGCAATTACCTTGGGGTGTTTATTTGATGGGTGAAGCCAGGGGCTGAGATGAAAGCGGCGGCTTGTTTGTTGGCTGAGAAATGATGCTCTGGGTGCATCATGAGTGCTCTGAAACTCTTGCAGATGCAGGTCTGAGCACGTCACCTGCTGGGATGGGAACACACAGGACAGGTAGTGCTGGTTGGACTGGGCTGCCTAAATAAATAGCCATGGTAGCCTTTCGGAGAGGCCAGTGCCAGGAACATCCATGGTGGAAGGGACCTTCCCAGCAAAGGTTCCTGTGCTGCCAAATCATCTGCTTTATTCATTTCTTCTGCTCTTTCAGACAGTGCTTTAGTTCGTGGAATCATAGAATGGTTTGGGTTGGAAGGGACCTTAAAGATCATCCAGTTCCAACCCCCTGCCATGGCAGGGACACCTCCCACTAGAGCAGGTTGCTCAAAGCTCCATCCAACTTGGCCTTGAACACCTCCAGGGATGAGTTTCCCCCAGTACTGTTGCCTCTTTGCATTATGGTTGTGCCCAGCTTTGGATTTCTTTTTCAGAGAGGATTTGGGTAGGACTGTAGCTGTGTGCTGCAGGAGCATCCTTGCTGGTGTGGTTCTGGAGTTCATCTGCCTCCCATCAGCTCTCGTTACAGCAGCACTGAGACCACGTCCAGCATGGGATGATCCTGGGCCTGACATCCAACTTGGTGGTGAGGAAAGGCTGAGGGAGCTGGGGCTCTTTAGCTTGGAGAAGAGGAGACTGAGGGGTGACCTCAGTAATGGTGATAAATAGGTAAAGGGAGAGTGTGAGGAGGATGGAGCCAGGCTCTGCTCAGGGACATCCAGGGATAGGACAAGGGGCAATGGGGACAAGCTGGACCAGAGGAGGTTCCACATCAATAGGAGAAGAATCTTCTTCCTGGTGAGGGTGCCAGAGCCTGGCCCAGGCTGCCCAGGGAGGTTGTGGAGTCTCCTTCTCTGGAGACATTCAACCCCCCCCTGGCCGTGTTCCTGTGTGACCTGCTCTGGGTGACCCTGCTCCAGCAGGGGGTTGGACTGGATGAGCTTTGGAGGTCCCTTCCAACCCCTGTCACTCTGTGACTCTGTGATTCTGTTATCCTGTGGTGTTTCAAAGCAAAATGATCCCAACACGAAGGTTTTGAGCTCAGTGACACCATCAGTTGCCTGCCAGGGTCTGTTTGGAGTCCAGTAGAGCTTAAGAACAGGCAGGAGATTATTTTATCTTGGGGATTCAGGCAGTTGTTTAACGATATCTTGCATGAATGTCTCAGGTGGCTGAATGTCCATTTGTTGATGCAAAGTGAAGGTCAGAACAAGGTCCTGAACTTCCCAGAAGCAGCCTGCTCACAGCCCCCATTCCCCAGAGCACCACACAAGGAGCTGGGGAAGCTCAGTGCTCAGAGCTGGGATGGGTAAAACAGGTGAAAAACCCCTGAAATTTATTTCATATTGTTGTTTTTCATTTTCTGCTGGAAAGAAAAAGAGTGTTCCACGTGCACACAGAGTCCAGGCAGGAACCCTGGGAGTTTGGGTTGGCAGGGCTGGCTCTGCCACGTGCCATGGATCAAGGGCTGGTGTTTGCTTTTCCTCCTCCCTTGTGACATGAAGCCCACGTGGACCATCCCTGGTGTCCTCGGGGTCATCCCCCCTGGGAGCTGCAGCCCACGGGGTCAGCACTGATGGAACAACCCTGGCTCTGGGATTTGAGCTGGGTGGTTGAACTGGAGTGTATTATGGGCCGTAGGTTTTCTGCATTTAACAGGATAAATATTAGTTGTCAGCATCACACAGAATATGGGATAATGTAAAGCCCCCTTTGTAGTCCCCCAGCATCAGGAGAGGCCTGTCAAGGTTTCCTCTCTCCAGTGTCTGCATAAACTCCCATTTCTTAGGTGACTAGGTGGTGTCTTTGGGATAAAGTAAATTAAATATCACAAGAGTTGAGGTAGAGCTGTGAGCTGGGCGAGCTGTTGTGACAGCACAGCCAGGGCAGCTTCTGTGGTACAGAAACTTCCCAGCAAATGAGGAGTGAGAAGAAAAACCAGCTGGCTGTGAATGGCCTGAGGGTTCCTAGAATGGTGGGGGCTGGAAGGGACCTCCAGAGATGAGATCCAACCCCCCTGCCAAAGCAGGTTGGGGGCTTTTTGTTCCTGTCACTGCTGCTTTTTTAAGATAAATGTTAATGTTCTGCTGTCAGACTCCTGGTGTTCCCACCATGAGTTATTCCTTCAGCATCCCCACCCCAAGAAGAGAGGTGTTGGAGCCACTTGAGAAACATCTGGGGTTGGAGAAGTGTTTGTGTAAGCTTGGCTGTGAGGCTGTGTTGGAAAAACCTCTCCAGCCTCCTTGGCCTCCAGAGTCCCAGCTGTGGCTGCTTCAGGGCTGAGCTTCCACAGTTGCAATTTTCAGCTAAATTCATTTATTTGGAGCTATCACTTGATTTTTATCAGATTTCTTCTGCATAAAAATGTAGAAAATATGGAGGTGGCCCCATAGCCAGCAAAGGGGTGACCAAGCAGCAGGAGAAGTCCCTCTGCCCATCACAAGGTCCAAGGCACAGAGAAGTTGGGGCTGCCCCATCTTTGGAAGGGTCTCCCAGCTGCCTTTCAGGTGGTGTCTGCAGGGAAGATCCACTCAAAGACCTTTGCTGAGCTGGTGAAGCCTCCTAGAGGTCCTGCCCTAGGTGATGCTCTCTTGGAGCATGTGGCTTTGCATGGGCCAAGCACTCTGCTGTGTCTCACAGCTCGGGGTGGGTCAGATGTGGGGTACTGAGGAACAGGGAGATCATTCCGAGTGTGCAGGCACCAAGGTCATGGACTGGGACACAGAAACTTCCCATCTTTGAAACAAAGCCCTTTCGGCTTAGTTGGCCTCAGTGAATGTTCTCTGCTGAAGCTTTTGCTCCTTCAGAAGCTAAAACACACAGATCACACCTTTAGAAACCAGCCTAAGGGTTCCTGACTCCTCCTAAGGCTGATTTCTTTGGAAAACTCTAAACCTGCTTGAGTCAAGGCTTGTGGAGTCAACAGGGAATCTCTCAGGGCTCTCTGGAGGCAATCCCAAAGTGTTTTCCAGGATCCCAGGAGGATTTCAAGCAGAACTTGCACCCCATCTCCTTAGAACATTGCACTGTGCACAAAGATAAAACCAGAGTGATGCTGCCAACCAAAGTGCATGAAGTGAAACCCAGTATCCAGGCTGGTACCTTCAGAGAGATCATTCTGTGAAGATGTGTCAGTTGGGAAGCTCCTGATAATCAGAATCATAGAATTGTCAGGGTTGGAAGGGACCTTAAAGTTCATCCAGTTCCAACCCCCCTGCCATGGCAGGGACACCTCCCACTCCATCAGTTGCTCACAGCCCCAGCCAGCCTGGCCTTCCAAATGTCCAGGGATGGGGCTTCCAGCACCTCTCTGGCCAACCTGGGCCAGTGTCTCCCCACCCTCCTGGGCACCACCTTCTTCCTACCCTCCCAGCTCAATCTCCCCCCCTCTACTTTTGACCCATTCCCCCCACTCCTACCACTACCCAACAGCCTCAAAAGTCCCTCCCCAGCTTTCTTGGAGCCCTCTTCAGATCCTGGAAGGCCACCAGAAGGTCCCCTGGGAGCCTTCTCTTCTCCAGGCTGAACAACCCCAACTCTCTCAGTGTCTCCTCACAGCAGAGCTGCTCCAGCCTCTGTCTTCCTCAAAGAGAAACGGTGACAGGTCATTTAGATCAGTGCTCTCCCAGACCAGCAATCCACCTTCATAGCATTGGGCTTCTGCAACTTAAAGGTTGCCAAAAAAAGGTCTCCTGACAGTATGACCAAGGAAATTCTGTGTATTTATGAGATGGGGGGCTCTCCACAGAACTGAGACATCACTTGGAGTGGTGAAACTCTCCATGTAGAAAATGAGATGCTGGATATATTTTCACAAAAGACTGATTTAAATCAAGAATGATTTAAAATGCAGAACAGAGCTCCATTAGCACTTGATAAGGTCAGTCTATCAGTTTGTGGAAGATCAGTTCCAGAGGTGTGTTGATTGTTGTCTGTGAATACTCAACAAAAACATTTCTCCAGGTGTGTGCAATATTTGGAGCCATTTCTTTAGGGCCATGGTAGAAACTTCAACACAAAGTCTTGAAATCAGAGGAGCAGCCTTGGTCCTGTCTTCAGAAGTAGAATCATAGAATTGTCAGGGTTGGAAGGGACCTCAAAGCTCATCCAGTCCCAACCCCCCTGCCATGGGCAGGGACACCTCCCACTCCATCAGTTGCTCACAGCCCCAGCCAGCCTGGCCTTCCAAATGTCCAGGGATGGGGCTTCCAGCTCCTCTCTGCCCAACCTGGGCCAGTGTCTCCCCAGATGTCTCACACGAGCCATCCTTGTTTCATTTCTCAGTCTTCCAGCCTCAAAACCTTCTGGTATCAGGGTCTGACCAAGTGCTGCTGGTGTTCAGGTGGGGAAGGGACAGGGAATGCCAGAAGGTCCTGAGGCAGTGATAATGTCCCTGCTGCGCCTTGGGGCAGATCTTCAGAAGGGTCATTCAGATAAGACCTACCTACTGGTGTGTTGGGAGGAGGTGACAAAGGAAGGGTCCTTGAAGTTCTCAGGAGGTGGCCTGACTCTGGAAGACTGAGGGTCAGGAAAGTCTGGGCACAATGAAGCCTGGTAGATCCCATCACTGCCAGGCCTCCAGCAAAATGCAGATTGATCATGTTTGTGTCCCTCTTGTCCTGATAATCACCGGGATAACCTTGGTGCTTTTATTCCAGCTGAAGAGCCACATTCCTTTGACAGCAATTAACTGTTGCAGTTGCTGAAGCTGTGGAGCATTTCTAAGGGGCTCAGAGGAGCCACCTTCCTCCACTTGCTCCACCACCAGCTCTCTGCAAAGACCTTGGCATAGGGGTATAAACCCAGCAAACCCCCTCCTGTTGTGCCAGGCCAGGCTGTGCTCACTCCAGCTTTTCAAGAGATCAGTCAACGAGGATCAGAAACATGGAATTTCCTCCAGAAATATCACATGTCCAACAGCCTTGATGGAGGTCCAGGGAAGGTTTCCTCACCTGCATTGGGCCCTGTCAATTCCCTGGTGATCTGCAGCCTCTCTGGGAAGGAATGTTGTGGGGAAAAAAGCCTGGGCAGGGTGAGCAAAGCGGTGCTGGAATTACCCGAGTGTTTAGTCCCCAACAATGAGGGTTTTATGCGGCTGCTGCTGCACACAAAGAGCAGCCCTGGCCCAGGAGATGACAATGAACTGCCTGGTGCCCATCGCCAGGGAACAGCAAATCTCTGCAGAGAGGCTTCACCAGCATCCGGGCACCAGAAATCTCCTCTCCTCCTTAAAGTGTCCCATCCTAATATTTGTCCATGGTCAGAGGCTGGAGCACCTCTCCTATGGGGACAGACTGAGAGAGTTGGGGTTGGTCAGTGTGGAGAAGAGAAGGCTCCCAGGGGACCTTCTGGTGGCCTTCCAGGATCTGAAGGGGCTCCAAGAAAGCTGGGGAGGGACTTTTGAGGCTGTTGGGTAGTGGTAGGAGTGGGGGGAATGGGTCAAAAGGAGAGGTGGGGAGATTGAGATGAGAGGTTAGGAAGAAGTTGTTGCCCAGGAGGGGGGGGAGACACTGGCCCAGGTTGGCCAGAGAGGTGCTGGAAGCCCCATCCCTGGACATTTGGAAGGCCAGGCTGGCTGGGGCTGTGAGCAACTGATGGAGTGGGAGGTGTCCCTGCCATGGCAGGGGGGTGGGAACTGGGTGATCTTTAAGGTCCCTTCCAACCCTGACAATTCTATGATTCTTCTTCATCTGCTCTCCAGCAAATCCGCAGCTCCCGGGAGGCCTCTGTGGTGTTGATGCTCCAGCTCAAGAGCTGTTTGTCACTTGGGCAGGGCTGGCAAGAAAAGCGGGCACACAACCAGCATGGGGAGGTGGTGATGGCTTGGATGGGATGCAAGTTCATGCACTTGGCAGTGCCAGGTGGGAGGGGGCAGGAGGTGGCCTTGGCCTGCAAGAGAGAGCAGGGAGAGCACTGTCAGTGTGGGGTCAAACCCAGCAACGCTGCGTGACAAGGACAAGAGAAAATGGCCTCAAGTGGCCCCAGGTTGAGGTTGGAGCTGAGGAACAATTTGTTGGTGTTTGGGGCTGTGAAGGGCTGTGGCAGGCTGGGCAGGGCAGTGGTGGAGTCCCCATCCCTGGAGGGGTTTGCAAGGTGTGGAGATGTGGTGCTGAGGGCCAGGGGTTAGTGGTGCCCTGGCAGGGATGGGGAATGGGTGGACTCCATGATCTTAAAGGTCTTTTCCAACCACAACATCTTTAAAGATGAAGCAGGTGGAGAAGAGCTGTTGCTGCAGCAGGAGAGGCAGGAGTGTAGGAGGAAAGCAGGAGACTGATGAAGCTTCAGATCATCTTTGGAGGACAGGAAAAAAATTATCTTTTGTTTTTTCTCTGGCAAAATGTGAATGGTTTCAAATGAGCTGAGCATGAGCAGAGGGTCAGTTATTCCACGCTGGCACCATGGTGGTGGTGACCAACACTCATCAGAATGGCAGGGATGGAGAACATGGGGTGGTATGTATGGAGAACACATGGGTCTCCCCACACCCTGGCCACCCTCATCCTCCTCCCCACCTTCCCACCACACTCCTACCTTTTTGCTACCCACTGCTTCTTTCTCATGCTGTCCAAGAACCAAGTTTGCTCTTTTTCTTTGAAAAAAAAATCTCTAGATGTTCTTGGTGCTGCACCCACCTTGAATGGGCGTGAAAACAGCTTCACCTGAACAGCACCAGAGCCCTGGGGAGGCTCCTGCTTTGCTCTGAGCCTGGTTTCATTTTGGTAAAGAAGCTACTTGAGCTAAACCTGGTGGAGCAGGGCCAGAGGAGGCCCCAGCAATGGTGGGAGGGCTGGAAGCCTCTGCTGGGAGGCCAGGCTGGGAGAGTTGGGCTTGGTCAGCCTGGAGAGGAGAAGGCTCCAGGGAGACCTTCTGGGGGCCTTTCAGTGCTTCAAGGGGCCTGTCACAAAGATGGGGACAGACTTTGGGGCAGGACCTGTTGGGACAGGGCAAGGGGGATGGGTTTAAACTAAAAAAGGGAGATTTAGACTAGAGAGAAGGAAGAAATTATTAGCCACCATCTGGGGTTGTGTGCCAGCAGCCCTCCCACAGCCCCCCAGGTACCTGGCAGCTGGGGTGAGTTTTCCAGCAGTTCAGGAGCACAGAATCAGAGCAGTTACATTCTGCTGGTGCCCAGGAAGCCCCAGGACACAACCTCGGGAGCACAGACCAGGTGAAGGGTCAGAGCATCCCTCCTGCTCTCTCTGCAGGGCTTTGTGGTGAGCACCCATGGCTGGGGGAAGCTCCCTTAGATCCCGGTGTGGAGCATCCCCTTCATTCCAGGGCTTTTCTTGCGAAGCAGAGGGGTAGAAATTGTGCAAAGAACAAAGCCGAGCACTGGTCCTCAGTCACCACCCCACAGCATCTCATGGCTCCACTTTTGATTAGCAAGGAGCCCACTTGTGACTAGAAAATGCTTACTCACCACATCTGGTTACACTTAAAGATTATATAAGGGGCAGAGGCTGGGTTGCTCTGCATTATCCAAAGGCAATGACTCATTAAATTCAAGCAAGCAAGCGCTGAACCGGCACGTGCCCCGTTAAATGGGCCCTGCCTTGTGCCCCCACCTTTCAAATCCAGGCATCTGAGTGTTAATTTAATTTCTCCTGCCTGGTGGCACAAGGGCAGATGGGCTGGAAGAGTCTGGTTGGGGGGGTTAAAGCCATTTTTAACCTAAAAATACTGGAAGTTTGTTGGGAGGTGGTTTTCCTGGACTCGATTTACCGAAGGTATTTTGCCCCATGTAATTAACATTAACCTTTAGAGTATATGCCTCTTATTTTGAGCATTTTCTATTTTCCCAAATGACACCAGACAGCTTAAAAGAATTAGAGCAGGTCATATTCCAGCTGTATTTATTCTAGATGATATATTTCAGGATTTATTCTAGTGTGAGTTCAGTTTTGTAAATACACCTCGAAATCTGTTAGTGGTTCTTGCTAATACCTCGTGATTTTGCTAAATCAGGTTGTTGGTTTTTAGTTGATTTAGCAATCAAACTAATCACAGCACTTCAGGATTCTTTTAATTTGGAGTCACTTTAGACACTGCAGAGTTAGGGAATCGTGCTCTAAGCTTATTGTCAAAGGGGCTTTCTACAGGCTTGTAATTCTAAAAAACCAGCACTTTGATTTTTGTTGTGGCAGAAAAGCAACAACAAATCTCTGTTGCAAATTGGCTGCATTATTCTGGGTTGGGAGAACAATTGCAATGGAAAATATTGTCTAGGCACAGGTCTAATTTCGGTTTTAATGATCGTTTTTGCATAAGTAGGCTTTTAATCCTTCCTACAAAGCAATCAACACTCCAGAGGTAAAATTCCACCCCTAGGAATTGAGGAGGAGGCAGCTTTAAATAGCAGAGCACCCTCTTCTCCCTTTGTCTGCATCCTTGTGCAACCAGACAGCTCAGCCCCTTTGTTTCTCATCTCCTTTGGATCCTGCAGATGAGGAGGAGAGATAAAGGCAGGAAGCAAAGGAAGGAGCCTCCAGCTGCAGGATCAGCCCCGAGGCTGTTGCTTCATGGGCAGGAGATTCCATAATCCCATCTTCCTCCAGCCCTCCTGGAGACAAAGGCTCTGCCCTCAGGTTTGGAACCAGTTGGGTGTCCCTGTGCCAGGAGCCCTGGCCACTGCCTGTCCTGGTGATGGTCATAGAATCGTCAGGGTTGGAAGGGACCTCAAAGATCATCCAGTTCCAACCCCCCTGCCATGGCAGGGACACCTCCCACTACAGCAGTTGCTCACAGCCCCAGCCAGCCTGGCCTTCCAAATGTCCAGGGATGGGGCTTCCAGCACCTCTCTGCCCAACCTGGGCCAGTGTCTCCCCACCCTCCTGGGCAACAACTTCCTAACCTCTCATCTCAATCTCCCCACCTCTACTTTTGACCCATTCCCCCCACTCCTACCACTACCCAACAGCCTCAAAAGTCCCTCCCCAGCTTTCTTGGAGCCCCTTCAGATCCTGGAAGGCCACCAGAAGGTCTCCTCGGAACCTTCTCTTCTCCACACTGACCAACCCCAACTCTCTCAGTCTGTGCTCACAGCAGAGCTGCTCCAGCCTCTGACCATCCTCGTGGCCCTTCTCTGGACACGTTGTTCTTGCTTCAGGAGATGCTGAGGGGATGGGGAATGAGCAGGGGCACATCCCTGGCTCTGGAGAGCTCCGGTGGCTGCCTTGGCACTGCAGGACATCTCCCAACCATTCCCACTTTCCAGGGCTGCTGCTTTTTATTCTGTCCCAGGGCTGGAGGTGCAGGAGGTGCTCCCCTTCCCAGCTCTGCCTCCATCCCGGGTGGTGTGGGGTCCTCCTTCCGCACCTTTCTTGGCTCTGACATTTGTGGAGCTTGGAGGCTGTCGATGTCCAGCAGTCCTGTGTCTGGAAGAATCCAGGAAAATCCTAAATCCATCTGGATTAGGGTCAACATCTCCTTAGCCTTAAAGGTTGGGAAGTGTCACTTAGTAGACAATTGCTTTTCCCAAGTTATCCTCTTCTGGTGGCTTCATCCAGGGCTGGCCAGAGCAGTTCAGAGGTGAGCTCTAAGCAGCCTCCCAAGCTGTCAGCTTTAATGGGATTTGCTTCTGCCTAGTCCCAAAATTGGATCTGATTTTCAAGTTGGCCCCTCTTGGGCCAGGGGCCTGGGGCTGGTGACCTCAGCAATCCCCTCCAGCCTGAATTCTTCCATGGGTTTGTTTTTGAGAGCCCAGTGCTGGCAGAGCAGACAGCAGGGACTGGACTGGGCTCTGCTGGGAGCAGATCTGGCTGGGGCACCTCCTGCTTTCTGGGTCAGGCAGAGCTGGGAGCACTGGGAGGGGGTTAATGTGCACGTTCAGCCTCGGGTGACTGGCTTGGTCCCGTCAATAACAGCTCTGCTGGGCAGCATTGATGGGCTGCATCCTCCAGAGCCAGGCAAATAACCTATAGCCAGTGAATGGCAAATGCATGGAAAAAGCTGGAGAGACTTTTGGGGCTACTCTGGAGCAGCACAGCCAGAGACCAGCAGGGCTGTGCTCTTAAGGGTTTCAGATGGTCACGAGTGCTGGGTCACCACAGGGTTGTTCCTCCCTGCTCTGACCTTTGCCTTGAGAAGCTAAAGGGGAATTTTTGGAGAATCCCTCTTGAAGCTGCTGTTCTGCTCACAGCCAAACTGCAGCTCAGCACTTGCCCTTTGGCTTTTCCTCGTCAAATAAACCCAGAAAGAAAAGAAAACAGATTGAGGTAGAGTCAGAAGCTGTAGCAGGTGTGAACATCCCCCTCCTCCAGTGCTCCTCCTGTAAAGAAACGTACCCAAGTACTCAGCTCAGTCAGTGACCACTCGAGTCTATAGTGGGGCTGGTTTTGGGTTGTGGTTTCCTCTGTGAAAGCAGATGCAGAGCAGGGGCACACGAGCTGCTCTGCAGCTTGTCGGCTTCCCCCAGGTACATGTCTGCAGCACAGCAGGATCCAGTGCTGCTCTCAAACTCAACTGGGAATGCTGGATCCGTAGGGCAGGGTGAGGAGTGTGGCACAGACCAAGAGAGAGCTTGTGAAGGTGGTTCTTCTGCAACAGCCTGGAGAGGAGAAGCCTGAGAGGGGATCTGATCAATGCTGAGCAAGAGCTAAAGGGTGGGGGCAAGAGGCTGGGGCCAGACTCTGGTCAGTGGTGCCCAGGGACAGGACAAGGGACACCGGGCACCAACTGGAACCCAGGAGGTTCCATGTGAGCAGGAGGAGAAAGTTGTTTGGGGTGAGGGTGTTGGAGCCTGGCCCAGGCTGCCCAGAGAGGTTGTGGAGTCTCCTCTGGAGAGATTCCAAAGGGGCCTGGACATGCTGCTGGGCCCCCTGCTCTGGGGGAGCTGCTGATCTCCAGAGGTCCCTTCCAACCCCACCCTGCTGGGATCTTGGGATTTTCACTGTATAAAGCTGGTCTTGGATGTGCATGCAGCAAAAGCTCCTTGGACTGAAGGAAATACAACACAACCCCGTGCCCAGTTCTCAGGATGAAGGTTTGAAACCAAAGTGTGAGGTGAGAGGAGGAAAGGGCTCACCCTGCGGCTCCCCCCCTGCTCCTTGGGTGACCACGGGCCAATTACCACATTTCCCTTACACAGACAAACTGCACAACTGACCCCTAAACACTCTAGATCTGCTCCAGAGATAACTTCCACTGGAGATAAAAGGAGCAAGTGGTAACAGGAGATGATTAACAGCCGGACATGGAAAGTGAACCAGCAGCAGCAGGGCCAGTGACTTACAAACTGATCCCCAGGGTTCTCTGGAGCAGGAGCCCAGGAGTCCAGCACTGGTTGGAACAGCTGTGACCAGCATAAGGCAGCTCATTGAAGAGGTGTATTAAATATCAAAGGCATTCTGGATGGGATGGGGCTGGGCAGCACCAGGCAGGGATCCCAGCCCTGCCAGAGCCCCCCCTGCCAGCAAGGACAGGAGCAGTCAGCCTCTTGTTGGGGTGATGAAAGAGATGAGACATTCAAAGAAGTGATCAGAGGAAAGAGAAAACTCACTGGTTAGCTCACTGATTAGCTCACTGGTTGACTCACTGGTTAACTCACTGGTTAGCTCACACCTTTCCTTCTCCCCTTGTAGCACAGCCAGGCACAGCCTCCTCCCAGCCCCCCACAAAAACATCCACCAACAAAAGGCAGGACTAGAAAACATTTATTCAAAGCCACAAACAAACCCCCCTCGTTGTGAACACTGACAATTTAACAGAAGCCAGGTGATTTTTGGAGCTGGAGAGGTCCTGTAGCAGAGAGATGACTGTGGAATGTTGGTATGTGCAGCCCAGGACAGGGGAGCAGCTGAAGCTGTTGCCCAGTGCTGGGTTCTACATGGACCACGAGCTTCACTTGAGGTCCCTCTGTCATTGAACAGCAGCTCAAAGAGCAGGAAGGAGGCAGTTAGTTTGTGGTGGATGATTAGTCACTATTTCCACTGCTGAAAGAGCCCATGTGCTCTTCCTATCACAGCATCCCAGCATCCCAGATGGTGGGGGTTGGAAGGGACCTCTGGAGAGCATCCCACCCAACAGGGCTCTCAGCCTTTCCTCAGCAGCGATGCTCCAGTCCCCTCAGCATCTTCACAGCCTCCGTTAGAGGCGACACTCCAGTAGCTCCTTGGCGCTCTAGACCTGGGGAGCCCAGCACTGGACCCAGTACTCCAGAGGTGGCCTCACTGGGGCAGAGCAGAGGGGCAGGAGAACCTCCCTGACCTGCTGCCCACACTATTCTTAATGCATCCAGGACACCATTGGCCTCTTGGCCATGAGGGTCCATTTGCTGGCTCATGGGCAACTTGTTGTCCCCCAGCACTCCCAGGTCCTTCTCTGCAGAGCTGCTTCCAGCAGGTCACCCCTCCCCTGTACTGGTCCAGGGGGTTATTCCTCCCCAGGGGCAGGACTCTACACTTGTTCTTTTTGAACTTCATGAGGTTCCCTTCACCCAACTCTCCAGCCTGCCCAGGTCAAAATCAGAACTTGGTTTTAATTTAAATAACTCATTAAATCAATGCAGTTTGAAAGCTGCAGCAGTGCTTGTGGGCTGGTGAGTGCTGCAGCCTCACTGGGCAGGAACCAAACCATCCCCAGGTATCCCTCATTCCTGGTGTCCCGTGGCTTTGGTCCTACTCCAGTCTCACCACATCTTCTCCAAGCACTGAACCTCCCCAACAGCACACGTGGGTCACAGTTTCAGAGAGCTCAGGGACCATGGAGGATGCAAAAAATAGCTGCAAAAATTGTGAGTACGGAAGTGCAGAATAATAAGCCTTAATTATATTGACTTGTGCTGGCAGCAGCTCAGCCTCTTGTGGGAGGGACAGAGAGAGCAAAGGGATAAGCAGCAGCTCCAATTAGTGACCTAAGTGTTTACACTAGCTAAGGAGCACTTAATTACCTGTCAGCAGCTTGCTTTCTCCTGGTCACCAGCACATGGAGCCAGTAATTCCAGCCTCTTCCGAGGTGCTGGTGGTGACGTGCAGGAGGCAGCTCTTCCCTGGGCATCACTGTCACCCTGGACTGAGTCACATCCCTGGAGGGGTTCAGCAAACCAGTAGATGTGGAGCTCCCAGACATGGTCTGGGGGTCAGGGAGGTGATCCTAGAGGTCTTTTCCAGCCTAAATAATTCTATGATTCTGTTTTATGATTGGGTGAAAAAAAGATGTGTGCACCCAGGAGAGTCAAGTGAGTCTCATCCCCTTTGGGAAATGCTGCTCTGTGAAGTGCTGGGGCCTGGGCTGTGGGCCCCAGTTGGAGTTGACCTATGGATGGGTCCCAACCCAGCAACAGGTTTTGTTCCCCAAGGCCCCAGAGGCAGAACCTGCCCCACCTGTATAAGGCTCTGCCTTCCCCCAGGTGATTGTCATTGGGGTGGTGGGTGAGGCTGGAGATATATTGACCAGGAACTGAATCAGTTGAAGAGAAGCAACAAGGAGCTGATCAGTTTGAGGAGGATTCCTGCAGAAGAGAGCTCCTGTTGGGGCCATTGGAGGAGCTTCTTGTTGGGGGCACTTGCTGAGCTCTCTCAGGGGTGTGTTCCCCTTGGCTGATTTGAGATGGAGAAGAGCAACCAGATGAAGAACAAAAGCTGAAGTTCTGCTGAGGGGCTGTTGCAGAGTTTGGTGTTGGCCTGAGGAAGAAGAGAACCAAGAGCACACTCTACAAAGAGTCTTTGTCTCCCTCAGCATCAGGCCTGGGATGCTGATAGCTGCAGCTTGGCCTCGCTGCCTGTGAGGCAGCTCCTCATGGGAGCACAGAAGGAGATTTAGAAGCTGCCAGGTCATTTCCAGGCAGGTTTTTCACCCAGCAGCTCCCTGAGGAGCTGGCACTGGCTGTGTGTGATGCAGTGTGGCTCTGCCACGACCTCTGCCTCGCAGGGACCTGGGTAAACCCGTTGGCTCTTCGTGCCCATGGCAGGATTTTAGCCCCAGGGAAACCTGCCTGACTTAGGAGGGCTCTCATTGATCCCAAGGTCGGGCAGCCTCTCTCTAATAATCTCTCCTAATCACCAGCTCTGCGCACGCCAGGAGGGTCACTGGAGATGCAGAACGTTGACAACACTGAGCTCTTGGTGTGACACGAACGTCACTTGACACGTCACCCTGAGAGGAGCAGGATCTGCCCAGGATGGATGAGATCAGGGAGAGCTTTAGTGCTTTCCACCCGGGGGGTCACACCTACGTTCACTCCTTTCACCCTCTGGCTTCTTGTGTTGGGTTTCTAGTTTTGTGTCCAACATGTCAGAGGCTGGAGCAGCTCTGCTGTGAGGACAGGCTGAGAGAGTTGGGGTTGTTCAGGCTGGAGAAGAGAAGGCTCCCAGGGGACCTTCTGGTGGCCTTCCAGGATCTGAAGGGGCTCCAAGAAAGCTGGGGAGGGACTTTTGAGGCTGTTGGGTAGTGGTAGGAGGGGGGGGAATGGGTCAAAAGTAGAGGTGGGGAGATTGAGATGAGAGGTTAGGAAGAAGTTGTTGCCCAGGAGGGTGGGGAGACACTGGCCCAGGTTGGCCAGAGAGGTGCTGGAAGCCCCATCCCTGGACATTTGGAAGGCCAGGCTGGCTGGGGCTGTGAGCAACTGCTGTAGTGGGAGGGGTCCCTGCCCATGGCAGGGAGTTGGGACTGGATGATCTTTAAGGTACCTTCCGACCCTGACAATTCTATGATTCTATGTCTCCAAGCTCTGTGGTCCAGTGACCACGTGCTCGTGTATTGAGACCCAACTGCTGTGTCATCTGCCAGCGTCTCCTTATTCCCAGCTGCTGTGTTAGGGGGTGCCCTGGATGTGCTCAGCTTTTGTCCTATCAGTGTATTCTGTGCATGGAGCTGTAGGAGCTGGAAAAGAGAAGCTCAGGGACTGTAAAGGAAAAGGAGACCCGTTTGCTCCACTGCAGACAGGAAGGGAGAATCATGGGACTGAGAACAGATGTTTTGCAAAAAGATTGGGTTTATTTTATTTACTGAAAGCCCTCATGGGCAACATCCATCAATCACAGACAAAAACTTACGTTGCAAAAAAACCAGGATCCTCAGAAGCAGATTTTAAATTAGACTGAAGAATGTTCCTCATTTGTGATGTTAGTGGAAAGTAGTTTGAAAGTGGTGAGAGCATCTTCTCTGATGCTTCTCTACTCTGCTCTCATGAGACCCCACCTGTAACACTGCATTCAGCTTTGAAACCCCCAGCATGAGAAGGACATGGAGCTGTGGGAGCAGGGCCAGAGGATGCCCCAGCAATGGTGGGAGGGCTGGAAGCCTCTGCTGGGAGGCCAGGCTGGGAGAGTTGGGCTTGGTCAGCCTGGAGAGGAGAAGGCTCCGGGGAGACCTTCTGGGGGCCTTTCAGTGCTTCAAGGGGCCTGTCACAAAGATGGGGAGAGACTTTTGGGACAGGACCTGTTGGGACAGGACAAGGGGGGATGGGTTTAAACTAAAAGAGGGAGGTTTAGACTAGATGGAGGGAGCAATTGTTGATGCTGAGGGTGGTGAGAGCCTGTGCCAGGGTGCCCAGAGAGGTGGTGGCTGCCCCATCCCTGCAACCATTGCAGGGGAGGTTGGAGCAACCTGCTCTAGTTGCAGATGTCCCTGCTCCCTGCAGGGGGTTGGACCCGATGAGCTGTAAAGGTCCCTTTCCCCCAGACCATCCTGTGGCTCTCTGAGGGATCATTGCCTTGGCAGCACTGCTGTTGAGCTCTCCAGTTGCTCACGTGTGGGCAAACCCTTCGAGACTGGAGGAATGATTCTTTCCCTGGAGATTATTTCACAGTGGTGGCATCTTATCTCGTCAGTGCAACGGCTCTTCAGAAAACAGAGAGGAAGCCTCTTGAAATGCTGTGATAGCCTTGGAACAAAGAGTTAATCTATTACCAGTGGAAGCATTTGCTCTGCAGCTCATTTTTCCCCCTTCGCAGCTCAATTTTGCAATTTATCACCGAGAGCAATGTGCAAGATTTAACTCTGCTAAGCCCAGAGGAGGGTGGAAGCTGATTAGAAACTGGGGTGGGGGAAGATCTTTTGCTCAGCTGGAATGACTGCAGCAAAATAAATTAATCCTGAATGCTTGAGCCGTAGATATTTGATTTGTTAATGGCTTCAGCTTTGCAGGCATTTGGTTGATGTAGCAGATTTCTCAGTGCCATGTGTAAATCTGCTGATTTCTCCTCGCACAGCCTGTGAAATATGGAAGCATAAAATATTGATAATTCTGCCTGCTAAAAGATGGATGTGATAGTGGTGAGCCAACCACGTGGTTCCTCCAAACAGCATCGACATGGCTCAGGGATTGGAGTTATTCCTCCTGGCCCCAGCCCTGGGAGGTGATGGGTGTCCCTCTGCCATTGGAAACCAGAGGATGGGTCACACCACAGCTTATTCCTAGAGTGGAATAAGAGCCCCCGACACAAAAAGGGTGTGGATCTGTTGGGGTGTGTCTGGAGAAGAGCCACGAAAATGATCCAAGGGCTGGGGAGGCCAGGCTGAGAGAGTTGGGGTTGTTTGGGCTGGACAAGAGAAGGCTCTAGGGAGGACCTTATAGTGACCTTCCAATACCTGAAAGGGGCCTATAGGAAGGTGGGGGTGGGTCAGTTGGCAAAGGTTTGTAGTGACAGGATGAGGGGTGATGGTTTTAAGCTAGAAAAGGGGACATTTAGGTTGGACATTAGGAGAAAGTTCTTTAATCTGAGGGTGGTTGATCAGTGGAACAGGTTGTCCAGGGAGGTGGTGGAGGCCCCATCCCTGGAGACATTCAAGGTCAGGCTTGCTGGGGCTCTGAGCAACCTGCCCTAGTTGGAGATGTCCCTGCTGATTGTAGGGGGGTTGAACTGGATGACTTTTGGAGGTCCCTTCCAACCCAATACATTCTATGATTCTATCTTTCTGTTTTGCCAAACTCACCTGCATTTGGAGAATCACAGAATCATTTAGATTGGAGAAGACCTCTAGGATCACCAAGTCCAACCTTCATCCCAACATCTCCCTGACCCCATGACCATGTCCTGAAGTGCCACATCCACTGTTTTTTGAACCCCTCCAGGGATGGTGACTCCACTCCCTCCCAGGGCAGCCTGGGCCAGTGCCTACCCAGTTGTTTGGGATGACAGTGACGTGGCTGGAGCCGCTGCAGTGGTGGCAGCAGTGACAGCCCTTGGGGCTGGTTCCCATCTACACGAAGCAGCAGGTCAGGGGTGGGAAGGAAAGAGGCTCATGAACAGAAATAGCACTGAAGTCAGGACCTCCCTCCACTGCAGGGAAGGATAGGAAGAAGGATCGATTCTTTTGCAGCTGAGGAGGCAAACTGTGCCAGACTAATTAAAGGGGGTTTGCAGTGCCTAGTAACGAGCCTGTGCTCTCAGGCATCTGAGCCTGCTCGGGAACAGACCCCTGTTTATTCTGGGAGCTGGAGGGCACCAGGAGCCTCGCTGGAGGGTCACGAGCCATCGCTCAACCTCCACAGCCCTCCCTGCCCTGGGTCGGCTCCTGCACCTCCCCTGCCCTCGCCTTGCCCAGCGCGGCTGATCTGCTCCTGAGGTCATTCCAGAGCCCCTCTCACCGGGCAGGGGGGTTGGTGGAGGCTGAGATTTCCAGTGTGAGCTCAGCCAGCGAGGCAGGAGGGATCTGCTGGGATCCCAGGTTGGTAGCTGGTGATGGATGGTTGAACATGGACTTGGGGGTACTCGTGGATGAGAAGCTCAACATGAGCCGTCAGTGGACACTTGCAGCCCAGAAAGCCAATGGTGTCCTGGGCTGCATCCAGAGCAGCGTGGCCAGCTGGGGAGGGAGGGGATTCTCCCCCTCTACTGCACCCTCCTGAGACCCCACCTGGAGCTCTGGGTCCAGTTCTGGAGCCCCCAGCACAAGAGAGATCTGGAGGTGCTGGACCATGTCCAGAGAAGGGCCACGAGGATGGTCAGAGGCTGGAGAACCTCTGCTATGGGGACAGACTGAGAGAGTTGGGGTTGTTCAGTGTGGAGAAGAAAAGGCTCCCAGGGGACCTTCTGGTGGCCTTCCAGGATCTGAAGGGGGCTACAAGAAAGCTGGGGAGGGACTTTTGAGGCTGTTGGGTAGTGGTAGGAGTGGGGGGAATGGGTCAAAATTAGAGGTGGGGAGATTGAGATGAGAGGTTAGGAAGAAGTTGTTGCCCAGGAGGGTGGGGAGACACTGGCCCAGGTTGGCCAGAGAGGTGCTGGAAGCCCCATCCCTGGACATTTGGAAGGCCAGGCTGGCTGGGGCTCTAGTGGGAGGTGTCCCTGCCATGGCAGGGGGGTTGGAACTGGATGATCTTTGAGGTCCCTTCCAACCTGACAATTCTATGGTTCTGTGATCCACGTTGTGCCTGCAGAGCTGTTCTCCAGCGGTGTCACGTAAAACCTGGAATTAAATTACATGTTGTTGAGTTGAAAACCCCAATGCTGGGTATAGAGGGAATCAGGCTGGCAATGTGCATTTCCCCTCCAAACTTTTAATTTCTCCCAGCAAAACTCTCTCTGTTTATGCACCTGTTTTTCCCGCTGCCTTTGCCGCGAGGAAGAATGTTCCTCACGCTCCAGCCCTGTCAGTGCAGCTATTTCTGCAACCCCAGACTCCTTGTTGAATAAGTTAGGCAGAGGAAAGGCAGAAATAGGTCAGGTATTTAAATAAGACATAGTTGTCTCTCCTCACAGCAAGTTGCCTTTTTTCCTGCCTTTGTGAATTGTGCTAATGTCTCAGTGACTGAAGACAGGAGAACAAAGGGAGGCAGAAGCAGCAGCAGTTTTTATTCTGCGACTGCAGCCTCAGAGCCCTTTGCTTTGCAGAAGAGATGCTGAGACCACTGTGGAACATTTCAGCAAATGCTTCTGAAGTCATAAAAACCAAACTGGCTGAACACGCAAGAGCCACTTAAAACCCTGCCTGTCATTTTGCTACCACATCAAAAATTGAGTTCTTGCTATAACCTAAGTCCTGGTTCTAAGAATCACAGAATCACAGACTGTCAGGGGTTGGAAGGGACCTCAAAAGATCACTCAGTCCAACCCCCCCACCAGAGCAGGATCACCCAGAGCAGGTCACACAGGAACACGGCCAGGGGGGGTTTGAATGTCTCCAGAGAAGGAGACTCCACAACCTCCCTGGGCAGCCTGGGCCAGGCTCTGGCACCCTCACCAGGAAGAAGTTTCTTCTCATATTTAGATTGGTTTGGAAGGGACTTCCAAAGGTCATCTAGTCCAGCCCCCTACAATAAGCAGGGACAATAAGAAGTGTCCTTGATGCCTTGTGGGGCATAATATTAAGGAAACACGGTGGAATTTTGGTGCTTTTCAGAATCACCTGGCCTGAAATGGGCCACCTGCAATCGTTAGTCATGGGGTGATGTTTCTCAGCTGGGTTCTTTGTCACAGGGAGTGCCCATGGCTGCCACCAAGCTCCTGGCAGGTCAGCTGTCACCTTGGGTTAGGCTGATGGGGCTGCTCCAGGTCCATCAGGAGTCCAGAATTCAATTCCTCTTCCTAAATACCTGTGTGGTCCTGGGAGGATTTTGCTTCATGACTTTCAAGTGTTGTAACGGGTGGAAAATCTTTCTTACAAAGCCTGTCTCGTTGGTTGGTCTCCTCAGGCTTCGTGGCTTCAAACCTGATTCACTCCAATGCTCTCATCCAGAGCAGTAATGACTGGGATTTGATTAGACCCCAGATGTTTCCCTGGGCTGTGCTGGTGCTGAGTGATGTCAGTGCTGCTTCGAGCTGGGGTTTCCCACATGAACAATTTGATGTGATGGAGCTTTTGAGGCAGAAGAAGCAACTTTTCCCTGTGTTCCAGGAGTGGAGGCTGCTCACAAGCCTACCCAGGCCCACCAGCATCTCTCTTCCTTCTTGCTGTGCCTGAAATAGAATTGTGGAATGGTTTGGGTTGGAAGGGACCTTAAAGATCATCCAGTTCCAACCCCCCTGCCATGGCAGGGACACCTCCCACTAGACCACGTTGCTCCAAGCCCCATCCAACCTGGCCTTGAACACCTCCAGGGATGGAGCATCCACAACCCCCCTGGGCAACCTGGGCCAGTGTCTCACCACCCTCAGTAAAGAATTTCCTTCTAATTTTCAATCTAAATCTCCCCTACGCCAGTTTGAACCCATCACCCCTCATCCTATCACTATGACCCCTTGTGTAAAGTCCCTCCCCAGCTTTCTTGTAGCCCCTTCAGCTACTGGAAGGCTGCAATAAGGTTTCCCCAAAGCCTTCTCTTCTCCAGGCTGAACAACAAGCTTGGCCTCATAGGAGAGGTGTTCCAGCCCTTGGAGCATCTTCATGGCCCTGCTCTGGATCCCTTCCAACAGGTCCATGTCCTTGTGTTGAGCACTCTAGAGCTGGATGCTCTCATATTCTCTTCTCTGTAATCTAAATTCTCCTTACTGACCAACCATCTTTTGGCCATCCCGTGCTGGGAAACAGAGGCCAAATTTCCTCAAGTCTCCCCAAAAAATAGTGGTGCTGGGGAAGGTTGGTATAGACGAGGAGCATCAGCCCCTGCCCTCCTGAGAACGGTTGCAAACCTGTTCAAACATCATCCCTGAAATACCCTCAGCCTCTGGGACTCCCCTGACAGCCCCTGGGGATGTTGGCAGCCAAACCCAACTGCACCAATTCTGAGTTCATGTTCCTGAGACCCCAGCTACTTCTCAGTGCTGTTTTCAACCAAACCAACCTTGGCAGGATCTTCTTTATGAGCCCCCCTTTTATTTCAAATCCCTTTTTGAGCCCTGTATATTGATTTTATCTCTTCAGGCTCCTCCAAAAGGTCCTGGGCATGCTCTTGCCCCAGGAAATAAGGGGGAAGTAGTAGCTGGGTCAAAAGCTGAACCTGCCCATGATGATGGAGCAATTGAGAGCTCTGGGCCCTGACTCACCCTGACTTGTTGCTTCCCCTTCCCCTTCCCCTTCCCGTCCGTCACCCTCTGCCTGATGACTCCTCCCTGCCTTGTTCTGCAGGGTCCAGTGCATGTTCTGAACTGGGAGGCACCTGGCAGGGTGGTGTGTTTGCAGGAGCCACCGTGTCCCTGCTGCCACCTCCTCCCCATCCAACAGCTCCCAAAGGGTGACAGCACGAACCCGAGGGGTGGAAAAATCACTGTATTCAAGTGACTCTTCTTTTGGCCATAGAGGGAGGTGTTTTTACCAGACTCTTCCCCACCAGGTTAAAAGCCTGTCATGAATTGAGGGATGATTCAGCTCCCTGGGCTAAGATGTCACCGTGTGGATGCTGGGGGAGGAGGAGCTGTCGTCCTCCTTGGCACCGCGGCAACCTGAGCACCCCCCACCCTCTGCCTTGGGTTCAAATCCATGGGGTGGCTTTCAGGAACGAGCTGGGGGTTGGGGGCTGGATAGACCTGAGGCTGCCAAAATCACTGGGGAAAACGCTCGTGTGTGTGTGGCTGGTTGACCCATGAGTGTGACCTTCTATCGGGCACGATGTGGTGAAAACCCTGCTACACATGGGGAGGGGGAGCAGGGATGTTGCTTCTCTCTGGGAGATTACAGCACAATAACACCTCTTTTTTTTAATGGCATTCTTCAATCCCCTGAAGCTTTAGCTAATTTCTCTCGTTTGGATTAGCAAAGGAGAAAAAACTGGGTTTTGAGATCAGAGCTGGAAATAGAGGCAGGGCTGTGCAGAGAGGTTCCAGGTCAGAGGAGCCGAGGAGGGGACACGTCTCCACGCTGACAGAGCAAGGTTAGACTGACAGCCCAGGGTGGGAACCTGCCTTTGGGGTCACATTAGTTCAGTGTTGTGACTGGAAGAGTGGTCCAGAGGCTCGGGAAGCCACTGGCAATTTCACATGATGTCACCTCGTCCTGCACTAAGTAGGTCATGGTGACACCCAGCCTGAAAGTCCTCTGTGCCAGCTCTGCTGCTGCAGCAGTGACGAGCAGGACCCTCCCCAGGGAACTCCAAAAACACCCTCAGAAAGGGGAATCGAGGCAGAATTCTCTGCTCCGGGGGTTATCTGGGGTGCAGCAATCAGAGGAGCAGTAAATGAACCCATCTCTCTTGCTCTGCACCAGCCCTGGTTGGCTGGCAGAAATGAAGCATCAGATGGGATGATGAATATCCAGGTTGCTATAGCGACGGGAGCCGGAGCAGCCGGGCTCCATCACCCCCCCCAGACAGTCACACGTTCAAAGGCAGCTGCTGAATTATCCCGAGCGAGGGCACCTGGCAGAGGATGGTCCCCGGGATGTCAGAGCCCTCCCATTAAATTTCCAGCTCTGGCTTTAACGAGCTCATGGGGATGTGTGTGTGGAAAGGACGGAGCTGAGCTGGGTGCAGCAGCTCCGTGGGGACAATGACAGCCCAGCCCTTGGCACGGCCACCCAAGGGAGGTGGGACTGCACCAGAGCCGTGGGTGGGATGTGATGAGGAGGGAGAGACCTCACACCATCAACCCCCAGATCTGCTCGTTTCCCACGGCTCCGGTGGCATCGTCGTCATCGGTGCTGGCAGGAGCTGAGCTGGTGGCTTTGCCTCAGCAAATTGTCCTTATCTGTGCCTGGCAGGTTCATGTGCACTGATCGATCACAAATAACGATTAAAAAAATCCAAACCAGGGTGAGAACCTAAAAAACGTGCACACATTGGATTTTTTTATAATCATTTTAGGGGATCTCTCTGAAGCTCGGTGGCAGCTTCCCCCATTTTGTGACTTTGGACCTTTGCCAGATTCTAAAAATCATAGAATTGTTGAATCATAGAATGGGTTGAGTTGGAAGGGACTTTAAAGGTCATGGAGTCCAACCCCCCTGCAGGGACAGGGACATCTGCAACTAGAGCAGGTTGCTCCAACCTCCCCTGCAATGGTTCCAGGGATGGGGCAGCCACCACCTCTCTGGGCACCCTGGCACAGGCTCTCACCACCCTCAGCCTCAAAAATCTCTTCTTATATCTAATCTGAATCTCCCTTTTTTAGTTTCAAACCATCCCCCCTTGTCCTGTCCCAACAGGCCCTGCCTCAAAGTCTGTCCCCATCTTTGTGACAGGCCCCTTGAAGCACTGCAAGGCCCCCAGAAGGTCTCCCTGGAGCCTTCTCCTCTCCAGGCTGACCAAGCCCAACTCTCCCAGCCTGGCCTCCCAGCAGAGGGTTCCAGCCCTCCCAGCATTGCTGGGGCCTCCTCTGGCCCCGCTCCCCCAGCTCCATGGCTCTGCTGTGCTGAGGACTCCAGAGCTGCCCCAGCACTCAGGGGGGTCTCCCCAGGTTGGAGCAGAGGGGCAGGATCCCCTCCCTGCCCTGCTGCCCACGCTGTGGGGATCAGCCCAGGAGGACATTGGCTGCTGGGCTCAGCTCCAGCTCCTCACCCCCAGCACCCCCAGATCCTTCTCCCAGGGCTGCTCTCAATCAACACCTCATTCTCAGCCCTGCTTGTACTGGTGGGAAAATCCAGGTTGCTCCTCCACCAGGGTGACTGGGTTCTGTCTGTATCGAAGGCAGATGATGGGGCCATGGCAGCTCTTTGCTCTGGCATCATTTCCCAGTGCAATGCACCCACCAGCTGCTTCAAACACTGTTTGATACTAGAAAATTGTTGCCCCCTTGTAAATGTGAGTGGTGAACACTTGAACAATCCTGTACTCACTGTCCTCACCCTCAGCTCCCTGTGCCTCACAACCTTGCACTTGAATAAATCCATCCCAGATGACTCCAAGGTGCTGGATTCCCTTTGAAGTCCCTTTTTTCCAATTTTCTTCTTTCCTTCAGCAATTCAGCCAGCAGAATTCCATGAGCATCTGCTAAACAGGCTGAGAACCTCCTTGTAGGAGGGACATTGTGGATGTGGGCTGCATAGGCTCCAGCAAACGTGGGGTTGGAGGATTTAGCATGAGGGTAAGGACTGGAATGGAAAAGGAACCATCAGGAAGGACTCACCACTTCTCAGCCTGGCCAGGAGTCGAGGTCCACAATGTCCTAAACGGGAGGCAGGGCTGAGCTCATCTACCTAAGTGCCCTTATTTTATTGATATGCTGGTGCATTTATAATGCAGGATTCTTGGCATAACCTCCAAAAGAGCTGATGTTCTGCTTTGACTCTGTCTCCAGCCAAGGACTTTGAATCACATGTTTGGCGGAGTGGTTCCTATAAAATATGTAGGACTCCAGAGTCTTGTGGCCACGTTTGCTCCTGCTGGAGCAGAAAGCAGGAGGAGAGCTGCCTCTCCAAAGCTTTGCCAGCACTCAGAATAGCTGAGGAAATATGACTAATCAGAGACTGCAGGAGAAGCTGGAGGTTCTATCTTGGAGCTGCATCCTGGGAACGCTGTTGGTGGTTGAGAACTGGGTCAGGTTGGGTTGGTGAAGGCCAGTGGCACATGTCTCTGGCCAATAACCATCATCCTTAGAACCTAAATTCCTCTGTTTATCCAAAAATAAGCACCTGAGCTGTAGAGCACACCAGAGCCCATTGTGCAGATGGCTCAGACCACAGTGCTGAGCATGTCACGCGACCATAGGAACCTCTTCCCTACCCAGCTCATTCGTTTCATAATTCTACCCCAGAACTGGTTTCTGCTCCTTTGCTGCTGGGGTAGTCCCAGATTATGACGTTTCTCCTCGTGTTAGTGCTGAAACCTGATGGGTGTTGGATGGAAGGGACATGGGCACCTTCCCTCCTGCCACCCCCTTCACGTACCACCAAACCCACGTGTCCATGCCCAGCTCGCCCCATCCTTCGGCTTTCCTCCACAACATGGTTGCAGGTCTGGAAATCTTCAACAGGCTGAAGGCTTGACACAAAACTTACAATTTGAGCAGCAGAGACTGTGTAAAATGGGAGGTTTAGGGTCAGCAGTTCCCTGCAGTGCCGAGCACGCGAGCTGGGCGTGCTGAGGATGTCACACACACACCAGGTTGGGTGTCTCCTGTTAGGGTGGGAGGTCAATAGGTTTCTGCCCCCCTGCTCCGCTCTGGGGAGACCCCCCTGCAGTGCTGGGGCAGCTCTGGAGTCCTCAGCACAGCAGAGACATGGAGCTGGGGGAGCGGGGCCAGAGGAGGCCCCAGCAATGGTGGGAGGGCTGGAACCCTCTGCTGGGAGAGTTGGGCTTGGTCAGCCTGGAGAGGAGAAGGCTCCAGGGAGACCTTCTGGGGGCCTTTCAGTGCTTCAAGGGGCCTGTCAGAAGATGGGGACAGACTTTGGGGCAGGGCCTGTTGGGACAGGACAAGGAGGGATGGTTTAAACTAAAAGAGGGAGATTTAGACTAGATGGAGGGAGCAATTGTTGATGCTGAGGGTGGTGAGAGCCTGTGCCAGGGTGCCCAGAGAGGTGGTGGCTGCCCCATCCCTGGAACCATTGCAGGGGAGGTTGGAGCAACCTGCTCTAGTTGCAGATGTCCCTGCTCCCTGCAGGGGCTTTGGACTCGATGACCTTTAAAGGTCCCTTCCAACCCAACCCATTCTATAGTTCCATGAATAACTCCTCTGCTGAGGCCCAGCCCTGGTAGGTGGGTGCTCTCCATGCCTGGGAGCTGCCTCCTCCACCCCCACTCAAGGCTTTGGAAATTTTTCCTTTTGCCTGCTGGAGGAAATAAAATATTTAACACACAGTGTATGCTCTTTTTTTTTTTTTCCTGGTGAAAGCTGCTTGGTTGATGAGATTTCCTGGGAAATGCCCCATTTATGTTGCTCCTCCAGAAAACCATTGACCAGCTTTAGTGCCTCATATGGGATAAATCACATCAGGCATTGAACACTGAGGACACCAGGGGAGGAAAAAAAACCCAAGACTTGTCAGTTTGAAGTGTGTAGATGAATTATCAGCTTCAATCAGAGCAGAACCTGGGGAGCAGCAGCTATGGGAGCCTGGTGCCTCCTGCCCATGGTGGGCTGGGGGTCGGTGCTGAGCTCTGCTCTTACAGCCAGCCAGCCTGGGCTGGGAGGGGATTAATTAGCAGCCCAAGTGCAGTAATGAGATCAGGGTATGGCTTCTAGCTGAGCTTTGCTGCCTGAAGTGTCTCTCTCCCACCTCAAAGCCCAATGCCTTGGAGACAGTGGTTGTGTTCAGGCTGGAGCTGGGAGTCCAGCAGATGAGTGTTCACCCCAGTTCAGCTGGAGGGGTTTGATCCCGTCTTTGAATTTCCCATGGTAGAATCATAGAATGGTTTGGGTTGGAAGGGACCTCAAAGATCATCTAGTTCCACCTCCCACTAGATCAGGTTGCTCAAGGCCCCATCCGACCTGGCCTTGAACACCTCCAGGGATGGAGGGTAATTCCATTCACTTTTTATTTCAGCCAGGAGGAAAGGGGGTGTCAAGGTGCTTGCAAAGCATCTCAAAACCACTTTTGGGGGCTTGCCCACCATAAAATAAGAGCTCTGGGGTGTGGTCCCCATGGATGGTGAGGCTGGTTGGTTGGGACCTGACCCCTATTAACCTGCTTTTTAGCCACTTGGGCATTTTATTGAATCCTGGCTCTTGCCCCAAGCTCCCGATGAACCCTGGAGGGGGTTGGGGAGGAGCAGCCCCTGCCCCCCCACCCTGGGGATCCTCCTTTGCCCGGGAGCCCGTGAACCAGATGGTTTTGCTGGAAGAGGCAGAAACATTTCAGAGCTTGCTGACGTTGTGGAAGGGCTGGTGGGGCTGGAGACACCAGTGCCCCAGTTACTAAATAAGCAAAGGAGGAACCAGAGCTGCCCTGGCACTGCCTGACCCGGGCTCAAGTAAATAAATGCATTTAACAACAAGAGAGCCAAACATCTCATGGCCCAGGCTTACACCTCAGCTAGAGGGGAGGGAACAGACCTGGACCTACCACAGGGACATCATGGGACAAGCCCAGCAGTGTTATGGCAGCTGCTGCCTTCTTCAGAAAGTGGCTTTTGTGGTTGAGACAGGAAGAGAAGGAACCGTCTGGGTGCACCCCAGCTGAGCAGAGCATTTATAGCTGACCTCCCTTTGCAGCACGATGTGACATTGGGCACATGCAACACTTTCCACGGGGTATATATGGATATTGACACCTCTTGTTTCTCATTAAAAGGAAAAAAAATAGAGTTGCTGATGCAACTGGCTTGGGGGGGGGTCCCAGCAGTGGGTCTGTGGTTTGTACTGGGAAATGAGTGTCAGCAGGAGCAGTGACACGTGGGCAAGTCTGGGCCAGAAGAGGCTGAGAAACACTTTTCACGTGCTGGGGTTGAGTTTTCAGTGAGATTTGGAGCCTGGTCCTTCTCGTGCTGATTAACAAACTGCTTTTGTAAAGCTATTTCTTCCAGCTCTGAGGTGTTTCACCTGACCACAGCCCACAGGGTACAAAGATGTGTTAGAAGAGAGCTGTAAACATTTGCTGGTTTCGAAAGCCAGGAAAAAAAAATCATGATATGAAGTGTCACTTGACTGCAGATAATGTTGAAAAATCACAGGGTGAGAAGGACCTGCCAGCACCACGTTTGGCTCAGCTGACCTTTCCTGGCATTAAAGTGCCTGGAGGACTCGTTCTGACCTTCCACTGTGGAAATTTGCCTTTTGATCCTGACTCGAGGTCTCCTTTTTTCATGCCTGCCCCCTCTCTAGTCTCCCTTTCCCATTGCTTTGATCCCTCTTAACACCTAATCTCCACCAAGCCCCCCTGATGGAGAGGAGCTCCACAACCTGCACCTCTAGGAAGTGAGCAATGCGTTGAGAAAACATCCTGTTCATCTCATGTGGGACCTCGGGGAGGGTTTCACAAGGCAGGTTTTGAAACCCTGCTGTGGTTTAGGATGTTGTTGTGTCCCTTTGGTGCACGTGGGAGTGACACAGCCCACGCTGAACCCCCTGAGTGACGCAGCTCAGGTTGCCCCCATATCCCCTCTGGGGAGGAAATCATTGCTGGTCATCTCCTGTGGCTACTTGAACCAGGGGGTTTAATAGGAGCTGGATGGGAAAAGGTGTTTTTGCCCTCTGATGGCAGAGCAAAGGAGGATGGAGTGTGCTGAGGAGTCACGGGGGTGATGCTCTCAAAAGCATCTCAGTCTTACTTAGGGAAATTTATGCTCCAAGGGTGTAAATCTCTCCTGGAAATGGAGCTGGTGCTTTGAAGCTGTGCACACTTCAGGTAGAACTGTCCCCCCGCCTTGCAGCAGGAGAGGAGGGAGGATGAAGTGCTGAGCTCCAGCTCCATGGGCTCTGGGTACTTGCAGCAGGACATCTCTCTCCCTGCAATGAAATGCCCACCAGGATTATTGGCATGTGAAGCCTTCATGCCGTGGCTCCCTGGGGTTGGTGCTCCTTGCTCTCCAAAGCAGGGGGAAATTCTGCTCACAGCTGGTCAACATCAATGTGGACTGTGCCAGGAGCATCTCTCCCAAAGCCATGGACCATGCCTAGAGCAGCTCTCCCAAAGCCATGGACCAAGCCCAGAGCATCTCTCCCAAAGCCATGGACCATGCCTGGAGCAGCTCTCCCCACACCAAACTTTGCTCCTGGTGCAGAGCTGAGCAGGTGCAGTTGGGGTGATGTGAAATGCACACGAGGTTTTCACTGCCAGGTTTTGTGCTTGTACATGTTGAGAAACTCAGTGGTCATGTTTTTGTCTCTGCTCACAGCATCATGGTGTTAATGTTAACAGCTAGAACTCTACCTTCTCCTTGGAGCCCAAACACCCCCCGTATCATTGTCCTGCAAGTTGCAGGAACCACACGTGGCCAGACAAGATATATCTGCCATCCCTCCCCTGCTTCAACCCCTCCAGCAGAAGACCCTTATCTCCCCCACACTGACACCTCTTGTAGCTCAGATAGGTGGATGTTCATTCCCCAGGTTAGAGCCAACGTCACGTTAGACCCTGCACGTTCTTTCCCACCTCTGATCCCCCCCAGAGCAGTGAGAACCTCAGCCTGGAGATTTCCACATTGCCTGGAACATTATTTTAACCTGCTTTGAAATTCCCAGTATTACTGGTTGTCTCCTTGGCTGTTGGGAGGAAGCAGAGCCTCAAAAGCTGCCTTTTTTTAGCCCTCTCTAGTTTCTCTCTCTGCTTCTCACAACTTTTCTTCATGCAGAATATAGCTGCTGCTTTTTTGGCTTCTTTTTTATAGCCTCCCTTCATCTGTGAGCCTTTTTCTTTTCTTTTCATGGCTGAACCCCCTCAAAGGCTGCAGCCCAGATGAGGCTTATATAAGGTGTTACCATTTTCCAGCCTTCTCCATCCTGCTCCTGATGCTTCCAAACATCTTGTTGGCAGCTGCGCGCTCACTGGAAGCCTTAACCAGGCACCCACAGTGGTGCTGCCTTTCCAGAGAGAGCCCTTGATCTAAACTCTGGAAAGATTTGAGCATTTAAAAAGATCCCCTCTGGAATAGATCCCATTGGGTTTCTGGCTGCTGAGCCCTCGTTCCGTGCTATGTTGATGATCAGCCTCATCTAAATCCTTCCACTTTGCTGCTATGTATTCAAGCACTCATTCTACTCAGCTTTACCATCTTCTCCCCAAATTTTGCTCCCTCAAAATAACTTATTTCCTGCGCCATGATTGCTGCATCCACAGGCAGAGCCTGGGAAAGCCCCAATGCTCCCCAGCCCTGCGAGGGATGAGGCAGCATCTCCAGCTGGGTACCACTGTCCTGGGCTTCCCCATGGAGCTCCCACCTCCACATGAAGAACATCCCATTGTGCTGCCAGCTCTCTGCTCCCTCAGGCCAACACCAAACTCACCAACATCCCCTCAGCACAACTTCTTTTATTCTTCATCTGGTTGCTCTTCTCCATCTCAAATCAGCCAAAGGGGAACACACCCCTGAGAGAGCTCAGCAAGTGTCCCCAACAAGAAGCTCCTCTGACTGCCCCCAACAGGAGCTCTCTTCTGCAGGAATTCTCCTCAAACTGATCAGCTCCTTGTTGCTTCTCTGGTTGGTTCCTGGTTGATCTCTCTGGCCTCACCCACCACCCCAACCACAATCACCTGGGGGCAGTTGGTTCCTCACACAGGTGGGGCAGGTTCTGCCTCTGGGGCCTTGGGGAACAAACCCTGTTGCTGGTTGTGACGCCTCCATAGGTCAACTCCAACTTGGGGCCACAGCCCGGGCCCCAGCACTTCACCCATCCACAAGAGCTTTGCTGTTTTCATGCCTGTTACAGCTCCTTGTGAGGCATTGCAGGTCACCTGTGCTGGCTCTAAAGCAGGGGTTTAACATTGATTTAACAATTTAGTTAACAATACAGTTATTTAACTCCCTGGCCTGACACCTCTGTCTCTGCCAAAGCTCCCTCTGATCTTTCTCTCTTCCCCGTCACCGTCTCTTTGGCCACGTGGCTGTTTCTGTGTCCTCAGCAGCACTGACAGATGTCTGTGGCCATTTCTGCGCTACTTGGCTTGTGTTTTCCCTCAGGTCCTCCACGAAATGCTCAGTCAAAGCTCTCACATTTCATGGGCCGCTGGGTCTGCTTCCACATGGAGTCATCTCTCCTCTGCTGGTTTCCCTTTTCCCAGCAGCTCCATCACCCCAGCTCTGCCATTAGCTCCTCAAAGGAGCAGCAGGGAGCTGATAAAGGCGGTTTGTGTGCGGGGATGGCTCAGAGATGAAGGAAGAGCAATCGCCTGGTCCTGCTGAGATCACCCAGCCATGAAACCCACAGAGCAAAGAGAAGCCTCAGCCCACCCAGCCAGCTGAGATCAGCTCTGGAGCCCCCAGCACAAGAAGGGCATGGACCTGTTGGAGAGGGGCCAGAGGAGGCTACAAGGATGATCCAAGGGCTGGAGCACCTCTGCTATGAGGACAGGATGAGAGAATTGGGCTTGTTCAGCCTGGAGAAGAGAAGGCTCCAGGGAGAGCTTCTTGCAGCCTTCCAGTAGCTGAAGGGGCTACAAGAAAGCTGGGGAGGGACTTTTTATAAAGGCCTGGAGTGATAGGATGAGGGGTGATGGGTTCAAACTGGAGTAGGGGAGATTTAGACTGGAAACTAGAAGGAAATTCTTCACTGTGAGGGTGGTGAGACCCTGGCCCAGGTTGCCCAGGGGGGTTGTGGATGCTCCATCCCTGGAGGTGTTCAAGGCCAGGTTGGATGGGGCTTGGAGCAACGTGGTCTAGTGGGAGGTGTCCCTGCCATGGCAGGGGGGTGGAACTGGATGATCTCTGAGGTCCCTTCTAACCCAACCCATTCTATGATTCTCTGATCAGCAGCTGTGGCATGAACCACCAGGATGTCCAGAGAGGCCATTTCCACCCAGAAATGTTATTTGCAGTGATATAAAAAGAGCTGTGTTTTCAGAAAACACCAACACCTCCATGTTTGTTATATACAGAAATTATCAGGTGGTTTATTACATACAGAAATTACTGTGTGGTTTATTAAGTACAGAAATTATCGTGGTTTATTATGCCCTGAAATGATCAGGTGGTTTATTATCTGCAGAAATTATTGGGTGGCTTATTAAATACCAAAATTATCATGTGGTTTATTATGCACAGAAATCACCAGGTGGTTTCCTGGCAGGACTGGAGCAGTGCTGGGGTCGATCCTGAGCTTCCCACAAAAGCTCCTTTTTTTTTTCCTTTCCACTTTCCTGGCTGCTGGGCTCTGGTGCTTCCTCCCTGGCAGAGCCTCCGCCAGCGCCCGCATCTCCCTGTCTCCTCTAATGGCATCATTGTTAAAAATAAGTCATTTTATTACCCAGAAGGTGCCCGGCAGCAGCATCTGTCACTTTGTCCTGATTGACTTGACTCCGTTGGGGTGGTGGGTTCCGTGGGGCTGAGTGAAGAGCCAGAGCTGCCACCACCAGGGCTGAGCTCGGTGCCTCCCTGAGCTCTGATGTCTGGAGAGGGGCTCCTGGATGTGTGTCTGCACAGGGGAGACAGCAGAAGTGGCTCAGAAGCCTGTTAAGGGTTTATTAAAATAGAAGTTGATGTCTGGAACAAATTCTCCTGCGCAGCCTTAGGAAGGGTCAGTCTGGTCACAGCTCTGGAGGCTCCCGGTTGTCCCGCTGCTGGCTCTGCAGGGAGGGCTCACCAGACATGGGCTGTGGGAAACAGTTGGTATGAGGGGGTGAAAGAAAAAGGATGAGGACAGGGGCTCCTCTGGGCAGCAGAACCTTTCCAGTTGTCTTTTGAGGACCTGACGTGCAGATGGTTGTTGCCTGGGAATGGGTCAAAAGTAGAGGTGGGGAGATTGAGATGAGAGGTTAGGAAGAAGTTGTTGGCCAGGAGGGTGGGGAGACACTGGCCCAGGTTGGGCAGAGAGGTGCTGGAAGCCCCATCCCTGGACATTTGGAAGGCCAGGCTGGCTGGGGCTGTGAGCAACTGCTGTAGTGGGAGGTGTCCCTGCCCATGGCAGGGGGGTTGGAACTGGGTGATCTTTGAGGTCCCTTCCAACCCTGACAGTTCTATGATTCTATGTTGAACGTAGGGGTGAGTTTGGACGTGGCTCTTGGTAAGAAACCAGCTCTAACCCAACACAAGATCCTTGAATGGAGATCTGCAGGATGAACAGAGAGACTGGTGCTTGGGCTGCCCTGGGGGGTTGTTCATCTGTGGTTGAAAGACAGATCTTGAAAGTTGGAAGATTTGGGCTTAGCTTTTAATTCTGACACTGTTTTCTGTGACCCTGGGCATGTCCCTTAGCTCTTTGTGCTGTGAATGTGCCTTCAGCCACAAAATGGTCATAAATACATTCAGCTCTGCCCCAGAGTGTTTAAATGACAAGACCTTACACCTCTGCTATGGAACCCAGGTGGTCCTTTAAACTGCCAAAAGGGAGAGAGAGACCCTGGCCCAGGTTGCCCAGGGGGGTTGTGGATGCTCCATCCCTGGAGGTGTTCAAGGCCAGGCTGGATGGGGCTCTGAGCAACCTGGTCTAGTGGGAGGTGTCCCTGCCATGGCAGGGGGTTGAACGATGCGATCTTTAAGATCCCTTCTAACCCAACCCATTCTATGATTTGCCAGAGCCCACTACCCCAGGGCAATATTAGCTTCATTTAGATGTTTAGTTGATTCTCCTCATTCCATCAGGCACTGAGGTCTAGAGAGACTCAGCTTCTTGCTGAAGGTCCCACAGCCACAAGGATCAAAATACACCAAGGACTTCATCTGAGCAGGAGGAGAAAGTTGTTTGGGGTGAGGGTGTTGGAGCCTGGCCCAGGCTGCCCAGAGAGGTTGTGGAGTCTCCTTGTCTGGAGAGATTCCAAAGGGGCCTGGACACAATGCTGGGCCCCCTGCTCTGGGGGAGCTGCTGGAGCAGGGGGTTGGACCAGATCATCTCCAGAGGTCCCTTCCAACCCCACTATATTGGGATTATGTGACCTTCTGATTTCCAGGCCTGGTTCCTGCTTGTGGTCAAAATTTTGCTCCCCAAGCCCATGGCACAGGAACCTCCCGAGAGGCTCCTCTGCATGCGCGGCTCATTCTGCTAAGACACAGTAAAAATAGCCACCTAAGCAGGGATTTGTGCCTCAACTCTCTGAGGGAAGAGTAAATAAGTATTAAATAAATACCTGGGGCAACGTGAGGGCTTTGTGTGTGCCTGCCCTGCCAGTTCCACCCCCCTCCCCCCCCAGCCAGCCATCTATTTTTATGGTGAACGTCTTCATGGTTTGGAAGCTGCATAAAAATGTGGCTTATGGGCTGTGACACGTTGGGCAGTCGGTGTTAATGGAGTAAAAACAAAGCCTGTGCTGCAGGAAGGACCTGGGCTGTGCCAGGGAAAATACTGTCAAGGCTCCAGCAGGGTCAGACCTGGGGTCTGGAAGCTAAATGGAGCTGAAGAGACACCCAACATATCTCCTGGGTGTATTTAGACCATCAAGAGGGGCAGTGGAGTAGGTGCCACTTAATCTTTAAACCAGTCAGTGTTAGTCACAGAATTATTTTGGTTGGAAGAGACCTTTAAGCTCATCGAGTCCAACCATCCCCCCAGCACTGCCAGGGCACCACTAACCCCTGGCCCTCAGCACTGAGAAATGATGGAAATTCAGGAATCTGAGGTCCTAGGAGAGCTTTCCCAAGGGCCAAGTCCCTGGAGGGCTCTTCCCACTTGCCCAGGCTCTGGTGGCTCATGGGCACAGCTCTGCCAACGTTCCTCCTGCCTCCTGATGCCCACATTTTGCTGGTGTGAAGGACTCATGGCTGAAGCTCTGGCAGCAGCTTGGCCACCCCTCGTCTCCAGCCCTGCCCAGGGGAGCAGCTGGTCATGGCTCTGCTTAGAGGAGGGATGTTATTTGTGTTATAAAATAGTGGCTTTTATGGCCTTTAGCACAGGGGAACATCCTCCAGCCACCCTGACACTGACTGGGCTGGAGCAGAGGTGGGCAACCATCCTGCCATGCTGTTCTGATGATCCCAACAGCCAAGGAAAAACCCCTTTGGGTGGCAGAACCTCCTGATGTCACCCGTGAGAATCATCTGTAGCACCAAAGCTGGGTTAAAAAGCTGGGGAATGGTTTGTGGTGACAGAGCTGTGTTCCACCACTGGTGCCCAGCAGCAGCTCTGACTCCAGGAGGCTGTGTGGTCAGTCTGTCTGTCTGTCTGCCTGGAGAGGGGATTAAAAAACCAACCCAACCCTGCTATGATTCTTTCAGCTCTTTCCTGCTGTACCTTTAACCTCTGGGCTCAGACCAAGGGATGTCACCATCGCTGTTGACGCTGAGACAGGAGCTGTTGACACTGAGATAGGAGCGGTTGCTCTCGAGGTCACTTGGTGAGGGGGTGGCTGAGCTGGCCCCCGACCCCCCTCCCCCCAGCCTTTTGCAACCCGCCCTTTGCTTTCCCTCAAATCCCCCTGTTGGCACCAACCCTGATGCCAGAGCCCCTGGCTGCTCATCTCCCTGTGTGGGAGATTCACGTGTGGGAGCAGGGCTCAGCTGAGCCCAGGAGCTGGGCTTGGAGCTAAGGCTCAGCCTAATGCTGCATGCTCTGCTGGCCACGGGACACAGCCTGACCCAGAAGCCCTCACCCTGTTGGGGGTTCAGCACCCCCACCCCAGTCCTCACAGACTGTCAGGGGTTGGAAGGGACCTCCAAAGATCATCTAGTCCAACCCCCNACCCCCAGGTCCCTCTCTCCTACGCTGCTCTCCAACAGCTCAGTGCCCAACCTGTACTGGTCCCTGGGGTTGTTCTCACCCAGATGCCCTTGTTGTATTGCATGAGGTTCCTCCCCGCCCGGCCCCCCTGACTCTGCTCTCCCTTGCAGTGAGAAACGGTCCCTGCAGGTGAGCGTCACCAACCCGGTGCAGTGCAGCCTGCACGGGAGGAAATGCACCGTCTCCGTGGAAACCAAGATCAACCAATCCCAGCCCGACTTCACCAAGCACCGCTCCGGCTTCATCCTCTGCGTGCCGGGGAATTAGCATCCCCCTCGGCTTGGCAGCCAGACTGGGGGGCTCTGGTCACCCTCGGACTCCTCGGGGGGGTTGTTTTGGTTTAATGATGCTCAGCTGAGACTTGGTCACGCGCCTAAAAAAAGATCTTCAAAGCCAGAGGTTCAGCAAACCCCAGTTCAGGAGAGGGTTTCGTCACCTCGTGCAACAAAGGCTTAAAATAGCCAGGGACCCGTATCCAGCTCTGAATTAATCCAGAAAAAGCATTTATAGGTACTGACCCCCTCTCTCCCTTCCCCACGCTGATTTCTCAACCCCTCTCCACTAGTCCTGTTCTGTGTTTCCTTTTTGTGTATCATTTTTTTGCAATATTAAGCAGCCTCCACCGGAGGAACCAAAGACACCGGCTCAGGGAGCCTGGTTCTGAGAGACCAAACCCCGATGGCACCGGAGCCAGGTCTGGGAAGGAAGCTGGTTTCCCACCCCACAGAGATGCTCCACACGCCTCCAGCCTGGAGTTGGGATGGTACATGGACACACACCTCTAGACTCGCTGCCTTCCTGCCTGGAAGCCATTAACCCCATGGGGCACCTTGGTTGGACACGGCTCCACCAGCACCCTCAGTGCAGAGGTTTGATTGAATCCTGCATCGCTTTCGCCTTAATGACCCTCTCCAGGGACCTCCAGTCCAGTGGGATCCCATTTGGACCAAGTGGCCTTGCTGAATTCTTAGGTGCTCCACGTGGCTTGGGGTTAATCCCAACGCTGAGGTTCAGGCAGAGCTGGAAGGACCTGCTGCTGGTGGGACCACGTGGAGGTTGGGGAGGAGGCTGAGGCCACCACTCCCTTGCTTTGCACTATTTAACTCTGGGCACATCCGTCCATGCCGGGTGAGGGGCCAGAACATCCCAGCTCTTCCCTTCCAGGGGTCTTCCCAGCTGTGGGCGTTGGGTGTCGGGCCATGGTCCATCACCTTGGCTTGTCTGGTGGCATCACACTTCTTGCCACGCATCACCCATGTCTGCCTGGCTCCAATAACCTTGAGCTTGGTGGTTAAGGGAGAGCCCTGGACCCTAACGAGCTCTTCCCTCCCACTGCTGCCGGGCTTTGGGAGCAGAGGAGGACACCTGATGTTGTGGGGCTGGTGGGATGGTAGGTACCAAGTCCTGGCACTGCTGGTCAGGTCAGGATTTCCAGCCCATTGGATGCAGTGGTGACCCCACCTCGGGGACCACGCGGCTCCAGCCCAGCCAGTGACCAGGGAGCACGTGTTTAATTATTTTAGGAATTGGAAAGCCTGGAAGAGGCTCTTCAGCTAACGACCTGTTAATGAAAGGCTTCCCAAAGCCACGCCATGGACACGGGGCAGGTCACTGAGTGTTGTACCTGACCCCTCACCACCAAGCCCCAAGGTTAAGGGCACCTTGAGTGTAGAGCAGCTCTAGCTCTGTGTTAAGGGGGACAAGCTTAATCCCTCCTGTGCTCTTTGCCAAGAAGCCCCCACGTCGGAGGCCTCCCACTCACATGCTCCTTGGCCTTGGACCAGCCCCTGCCAGCATCCCAGCACCTGCTCCCAGTAAGCGACTCCAGGATGCTTGGGCAGCTCCAGGATGCCCGGAGGTCTCCTCACATCCCTGCCCCAGGAAGTTCTGGTACAAAGTCACCCATCATGGCTGGAGCCATCAGGAACCTGGAGGTGACATCCCACCCACTCACCAGCTCCTCACCTTGCACACCAGCAGCTCGGGCCCACCAGTGCCTCTCCACCCCCCCCAGTTCACCCCAGTATCAGCTCCTGGGGATGCTGAAGCCATGGGACACCCCAGCTCCCTTCGCACCCTCCCGGGGAAGCAGCCGCAGGAAGATCCTGGTTGTCCCTGGGCCTCCCTATTTGCACTTCTTGCTTTTTATATCTACTCGACCCAATGTCCCCCCCCAGCAACACTCACCATAGGCAAGGCAGGGGCAGGAGATTTAATCAGCACTTTTCTATCCCCCCAACGAAATGGTTGCATCGAATCATGATGGGCAGCAAGAAATGGCAGGTTTGGGAAATTTCTGCTACTCCGAGATGGCAATATGGCAATATTGTATGTGATGAGATGTGTCTTTAGGAAATATATTATCTGTTCCTGCTCTGGTTTTATATAGAGATATATAAATATATAAAATATATATATTCCTGTTTTTTTCCCCCCCATAAATTAACTATTTCTAAATTGATTTTTCCATTTCCAGCCTGGGGCAATAATGCAATGAACCTTTTTTTTTTTTTTTTTTTTAATTATTATTTTTAAATCGCTGATATTTTAATGTGTAAAAGAGCAGAAAAAAAACCAACCTACTATAATGGACCTGTTTTGTTTGTTTACATAATTCACTGTAATAAATAAAAGAAAACCAATGAATTGCATCCAAGTGCCCAGTGCAGGGGGGGCGATGCAGGGGTGGAAAGGGGAGATTTGGTGTCCCAATAACCCGTTTTTTTCCCTCTCTGACGTGCTGGGTGCTCCCCCTGCCCCCCCCCCCAGCCAAGGGGTGACCCCGGGGATGTGATTAAAGCCTGGGCTGCCCTAAACCCGCTGGCGTCAAAGCAAATCCAATTTCCCAGTGTCAGAGGCTGCAGAAAAGACTCGGCCACCAACGGCTGCCGTGTAATGGATGGTCAGTGCATTTTTATTTAATCAGCACAGTACAAAAATAAATAAAAATAAGGGGAGGGGGATTAAATTACAGGCACACTGAGCCCCATGACACAGTCGGTCAGGTTATAAACCACACATACTTACAAACACACTATACACATACATACAAAATGAGACAAATATAAATTAAGAAGTAACAATACCCACCAATTTGGTCAACAAAGATCTACAGAAGAGATTGCACTAAAAAAACGTACGTACACATGTATCATTAGCAGGGTCCAATGTACAGCGATGAAGAGCTTCAAGTGAAAAATTTTTTTTTAAAAAAAAAAAAAAAGAAAAAAAAAGAAAAATATATAAATGGCACATTATTTCTCCCTCTCGTCTGCAAGTTTAACGCCCGATGGACCAGAACTAAACTAGAACTGTGCACACGGAGAAAAAATTAAAATAAAAACCCAAGAAAACTTATCAGTCCCCAGGCCTGATAAGGGAACACCAGCTCAAGACTGCGGTACCGGGGAGGTGTCGGGTCTTTGTGCATGGGTGTCATTTTTACAGCCATCTCTCCTTAAGGTTTTTTTTGATTATTATTTTTTTTTATGTGTTTTTTTTCCTTTTTTTTTTTTCTGAAGACACAAANGGGGGGGTCGGGGCCGTGCCCGTCTCTGTCCCGTTACCGGCTGCTCCGGCGCCGGTAAGTCACGATCGGCCCCGTTCAGCCGCCTCCGGTGAAGCCTTTAGAGCAAATTAATTTTTTTTCCCATATTTTTGTTGGGTTTTTCTCCTTTTCCCCCCTACCTGGTCTTTGTGCCGGTGCTGCGGTGCCCGCCCCCGCCGCCGGCCCGCGGGGCTCGGGATGGGGGGGTCGGTTGGGGGGTTGTTGCCCCCCCCCAGTCCACAATTTGCTGAATCAATCCGGTGGTGAAGCCGCAGCAGCTCCGGGCCCGCAGGATGGGGAGGGAGCGACGGGCCCGGGCGTGGGAGGAGGGGGGGAACCGGGGGTCTGCGCTCCGGTCCGGCGGTGGATGAACAGCCCCCCCAACCTCGTCCCCCCTCCCCAGAGCCTGGGGGGGG
>VYZX01017624.1:93618-109886 GCA_013401335.1 Brachypteracias leptosomus | reverse complement strand
CTCATTCCTACGGTTAAGTTGAGGGTAGACGGAAGTAACGGTTTTGGATCTCTAGGCATATAGGGGAAAAAACAACTACTTCAACTAAGCTTAAATGTTTTTCTAATCCCAGAGACTTCAGGGGTGAACAAGTATAGCGTTGTACCCATGTCTACTTCAGACTTTGGTATTTTTTTATAGTATGAGCTCAGCAGCCTTTGGCTCAAAAATGAAAGAATATGGCAAAGTAGTATTGAATTCAGGTGAAGAGGATGATCACAATGAATGAATGGAATTAGAGATACAGATTTATTCTCTGTTCGAGTTAAATGCAACTCAGTCTTGAGTCACTTTATGAGATTTGTTCAAGGAGTGATTACATCCCAGCTAATAAAACCCAACCAAAATATACCAAATTTAAATCATCATTCTAACTAGGTCAGCAGAGAACAGAACAAATGCCACAGAAATTATTTCATGAAACAATGTTAGGAAAATTATAAGGAGTTTACAAGTCATACCTTTTCTGCATATAAAGATCAAAAGCCTGACCTATGATTTTATGATTCACATTATTAAAAAATTTGATCTTATACTAGTTGAACATGAAATGGAAATTTCTGGCTTTTTCCATAAATTGTAATTCTCTTCATTTCAGAAAGACTGGAGTTATTTGCACTTTTCTTTTTCTCCTGTTAATGGTTTCCATCCCATCAGCAAAGAACATTCCTGGGCTATTCGGCCCTGCAGAAAATCTTGAGACCACCATGTAGATTTCTGACACAAAGTAATCTACATCGAGACAGAAGTTCAACACCTCTGATATATTTTCACACAATTGTTTTACTTTGATCAATTGGTGTTTGTTAATAAAAGCATGTTTTATCCCAAAATTCCAAATCATAAAGGGACTGGGAATTTGCCAGGCTCTCTTTATATATAAAATGCTGTGTGTTTTAAAACAGAAAAAATATTCAGGTCTCAAAATTTTTCTACGATTACCATGAAATCTACTGCTCCACCTTGATAATATATGATTTTCCATAAAACTTTTCATAACAAAATGCTAGCGTTCACAAAGGAGCCTTCAGATTCACCTCAGTTTTCCCCTTATGCTTTCTTTCTTGCCTTCCTGGCCCTCTAATGTTTATCTTAATTAGTTTGCTAGAAAAGCAACTTTCTGCTTGCTATTAATCAGTACGCACAAATACTCTATAAACTACTACACAGATTTGTGCTGTCAACACATCTTCCAAAACCTAAGGCATGGTGGGAATAAATTGCACTAGACATCATAATCATCTTCATGAATAGAGGACCCGTAGAGAAACTGGCAACATAATAAAAGAAATTATTTCCTTTGACTTCTAACTCCAGCTTGTAATTTTAGCTTCCTGTAAAAATCTTTAGCATCAAGAATTATTGTGTAGTCACTGATAATTACTGCCATTGATAATTATGATCAGGAAGCCAGAAAATCTACAGAGAGCCATGAGCTTACCATGCAAACCTCTAGGAAGATGATACTTTAAGGCATAGGAAAAGCAGATTTCCTTTAATTTTTGTCACTCATGTCATATAATGACACACACTATGCCAGTTTGGTGGTAATAGTTAAATGAGGCAACTCTGCTTTCCAAACAAGACACATCAGCTTTAGAGAGGCAGCACAGCACAAATGGCATCTGCACAGTAGTCACAAGGAGTTGTTTTGAAGCACAGCAACTGTTCTACATTAATAATCTATCTTTCTACATTGCACTAGCCCTTTTCTGTTTAGTCTTGTACATCTCAAACATTGCTTGCTTGCCACATCAGTGTAGCAGTTGGCAACCTTCTTACGCCAAACCTGACACTGAAAATGCTTTATTTACACCTATCCTCCCAGCCAGAAAGATGTTTCCTCTCAGCTTTTGTTTTCCTGCACTGCTGAAATTTGGGAAACATGTATTTCCTCTTTCTCTTTTCATGGTTCAACTGCTGAAGCACACTTTAATGCACAGTAAATCTAACTTTTTTACCTCTTACCATCTCAATAATCATTGTGTATCCTGCATTGTTCCTCTGCTCTGCTCAAATTCCATCACTCATTTTTCACTTAGCACTATCACAATGTTTCATACCTGCTGACATCTTCTAGAGGTGCAATATTGCCATTGATATTCAAGGTTAACTGGTGTTACAGATAAATTATGAAACATCTGACCAGAACTAACATTAGAACTGATATATGGAATTAAAGCATTTCTTCAATTGGCTTGGTCAGTTCAGAATTTATCATCACCTTAAGATCCTACACTTTTAAAACCAGTAGCTTCCTGTGGGGATTTGGTGGTGAAAAGCTGAACTGATAACTAAATAGCTTCAGATACAGGATCTGGTATGTTCCGTTTCTTCAGTTTTCAGCCAAATAAAAACTAACCCAAACTCCTGAATAATACATACATCTCCCCTCACCCAAAAAAAAAAAACAAAACCCCAAACAAAAAAAACCCAACACCAAACCAACCAACCAAAAACCAAACCCAAACCTCAAATCATGAAAACAACCAACAAAACCCACAGGAAAACAGCCCATCTTGGAAAGTAAGATATCCCCTTTTGTACAAGCTCTGCATTGGTACTGGACACAAGCTACTTGGGGATCAAATGACCAGGATTGAAACTACAGTTATGAAATGATGATGGCCTCATTCTCTCTGGAATGTGGATGCAAGACAGAACTAAGAAAGTATAGCAACTAGCTGGCTCCCTTCTCAAAACAGTCTTGTTTGAACATGAATTGTTTTACTTTCATTTTAACCTTTTTTTACCATTCTTTCCTTGGGTTTACCTAAAACATCATCCAATGGTGAGATTAACCATAGGAATGAGACAAATTCACAACACCTGAAAACACATTTGACTTTGGAAAAAGCTGAACTATGACTGACATATTCACATTTGCTTTTGTCATGACAGAACTTACTAAAATAATCCAAAATAACACTTTAAAAGAAAAAAAAAAAAAGAACAATTCTTTTGTAAACCCCTAATCGGTTTGTACTGAAATCCACACAGCATAGCAGCTATAATTTAGTGATGCTTTCCCATGTGTTCTTGCAGGTAAAAGAAACAGATTATTTACACATCTATAGAGACAGTGCACTTCCAGTTTCTTCTGTCCCAAAGCAAATTAGTTACTTCCTTCTCCCTTTTCTGTCAGTCAAGAACTGTATGTGAGATCTTTCATTTTCCATATGTCTATGTGCAGAAAGGTAACTAAATTTTGAGGAAATGTAAAGCTTTTGTATTGGTGGGAAGTGAAAGATTGTATCCATGAAACTCCCACTCTTCTCACAAATGCTGGCAGTAGGGGCTAATAACGAAACAATTTAAACACACAAATAATCATTAAGCTAGTACCTAGTGTTGCAGCCATTCTTGCCTATGACTGTTGTGTTTCCAAAGAAGTAGTCTTGAATCTTTCCTGTAAATAGCAAAGCAGTATCTTGTGTGTGGCTAGAGGTTCATGGTCTTTTATGTCTTTTGGTACAAATACGTATGGTAATAATCTTTTTATAGAAATGTATTTTTTTTGATTTTTTTCTCAGACTGTTGAGGACCAAGGAACGGCACCACCCAAAGATGCTGTGGGTCTTCTGTACAGGCTTAAGTCCACACACTACCGAGCCTGCCACTACTCTGGTGCTAAAGCTACACTGTAACTTGCTGTCACAATATCAAAAAGTGAGAATTATAGAAAAGTAATCAAAAACACTGAATTCCTGGATCTGCAGTGATACTTTTTAAAGTTGCAGGCAACAGCATAACAAAACCACATGGAGGGAAAATAGAGTCAGCAGAATTCGAGTTAAAAAAAAGGCAAAATTTTCACAAGATTAGACATTAGTCTACCTCACTCAGGAATGAGAGGAGTTCTTTATCACCTACAGCCTTTACCTCAAGATATAGCTCAGCCCTAATAGCTATGGTCTAGTCAAACCACTGAACTAGCCAAAAGTACCAATGGATAAAGTCTATCTATAGGGCTGTGGAGATCGTTGATCTAAATGTAAAGGTCCCTTGTGGGCTTAGAAGTTTGGGATTCATGTTATTGTTGCAGACAGAAATCACAACACATAGTGGTATTTGGTTCAACAGGCAAATTCTCTGTAAAGTGAACCTGAACTTATCTCCAAGTCTATGCTGCTATTTTAAAGTAGGAAATCTAACAGCATTTTTCAACTTAACCAGCTCACACCAGTAAATGATGTATCACATTCTTTCCAGTGCTGTGGTATGTCCAAAAATGTAATTACATTTAATAATTGTATAGCTATCGAAAAAGCAGTCTTCTCTGCCACTGTAAGAATTCTCCACACATGATAAATAAATCTGTAGGCCAGTGAAATGAATATAAATATTACTAATCTTATGAGATCCATAAATACATGTGTTCGACCTGATCCTGACAAAAAGCAAAACAAAACTTTAAAATATAATTTGGGGCACATTCAGTCATGCTAAACATCCCCCTCCTTATTTAAAAAAAAACAAAAACAAAACTCAGTTGTCTATAATCTGATTTCCAAAGCAGATACAAGCACTTTTAGCATCAGACTGCTAACACATGCCCACTGCCATACACCTAGAACTGTAAGGATTAGTTTGCATCATGCCAGTGCCTGTTTCATTGCAGCATTTGATTCCCATTGATACTATATCACAAGAAGCAAGACCTCACACCCACTGATCCATGATGTAAAGCCAGCAGAATTTTCCCCCTTTCTGTGAGATGGAAGTGCCTCCTCTAGCATTCACACCAACACCATAGCAAACGCCAGTCAGTCATTAGTATAGGAATGTATGTCTGTGTGAATAGGAAAGACCACTTTTTAATTTCTAAATGTTTATCCACAGCATCCATTAAAAACAAAAAACACGCCAAAAAACACCCATGCCAAACAAAAACCACAACAGAAGTGGTCCAGCAGCATAAAACCAGACTTTAGGGGTGTGGGGCATCTTTCCTTTGAGATTGTAGGAACATTATGAGGTCGATAGATTTTTTTTTTTGCCAGTTCCTTGGCCTTACAATAGCACATCTGCTATTGCTAGATCAATAGAGGCCCATTGTAGTGTCTCTTTTGTTTTGATTTAAATTAACATGCAATAGCTGTCAGTGCACACAAAACCCAGTAGTTTACAGAAGTACTATCTAATCCAAAAATGCCAGTAATACTGAGAGCTAAATGCACCTCTATCTTTACTGCTCATTACTTTGCTTATTTGTACCCATAGTACAAATACTGAGATCTCAGGGACAATGTACTGCACATATATAATGTAAGTTAAGGATCAAGAGAGAGCTCCAGTGTTACACAGCTTTGCTTCAACCAGCATAAGTTAGATACTTAATATACAATCTTGGAAAAGATTATATGTTTAGTAATAAACCTCAGCTTTCATTAAGGGGATTATTGTATTTTCTATCTCTGCATCTACTGCTTGATTTGGCAAGGGAAATAAAATTAGCTCTGTGAGAGGATTGCCTCTCTTTAGTTGCTGAGGTAATTAAGTATGAAAGAGAAAAGTATAATAATTTTGAGGCTATTTTAAATGAATTTTCCTGATTTGCTACCATAAGCTCTCACTAGAAGGTGACATTATGGCATACCAGAATGAAAGAGTAGACATACAGAAACACAGATAGGGTCATCCCATACAGCTATATGTGGCATCTCAACTTTCTAGAACCCCTCGATACCCTGCAGGTTGGAGGTGATTGGAAGATATGTGATTCTATGAACATCACAAGAAATTCTTCTCTCATGAGAATCTCCATTGAAGGGCAGCACTCATACAAGTGCCACTTTGTGCAGGCATGAGGATTGCCAGAAAAGACTTATATGAGCATCTCTAAATCTCCAAGAGGTTATTGAAACCAGAGAAAGCACATTAGAGGGAAGTTGCAGAGTATACAAGTTTTCATTGAGAAGTTCCTGTCCAAAAGAGAAGGAAAGACTTTTCAACTGGCTTTATTTTAATGATTTCCTAAAAAAAAGAAAGAAAGAAAAGAAAAGATAAAGATAAGAGATAAGAAGGAGACACATTAACGTTTTTAAAATGCAAACGAAACCACTGGAGCTACAGGGAAATACATCTAAACTCTCTCTGTAAATGGACACTGACGCTTTTATATGACTTGAATTATTACATCCTCTGTGCCACATCTCCATCAATGCTGGAACAATCACTATTCTTTTAAACACAGCAGAATGGCTGGAATTTCTGAAAATCCCCTAGAGAACAACAGAAAACACGGAATTGGGAAGCACTTGTTTGGAGAGCATTCTCTTGAGTAGTAGCTTATCTTTACATAGTGATAGAAACACGGAATAATTGCAACAGACATTAAACAAGTTGCTGTCAACTCCTGAGCACGGCGTGGATCAGATTGCTCCAGTTAGAATGAGGGTGTGCAAGAAGTACCTACAAAAGGGAATTCATCACAGTGAAAAATAATACTGCCATCTGTGCTCCCTCAGGGCTTCAGCTTTCATTTCTTGCCAGAGGCTCCATCACAGTCTTGCTGGCAGAGAGTGTCTTGTGGAGGTGATGAATCAATAAATTTTCTAGCTTCCCAGACTAAAGTCTGCCTCCAGGCCCCAGATGGGTGTATCTCCAGGTCCTGCCAGCTGCTGCTGACTGCTATGACCACCACCAGCCGAGACGTCACCCTCCGGCACTTCTTCTACGTGCTTCATCCAACTGGTGATTCATATCCTACATTTCCTACACTGCCTAACTCTGAAGCAGAGGTGACATTAATAGATTACACAGGAGACTCATCCAGTGCTTCTCCAGAGATTGCAACTCATAATTCAACAGTCCTTGATTTAAACCAAGAGCAACACACAAGTCAGGATCATAGCCTAACTCATGTGTTCTGTACAATAAATAGACCAGGCACAAGAGTGGTAATCAGCAGCTCATAAATTTGAGTGCCCACCTCTAATGCTTTGGAATTTGCAGTAGTTTAGGATGAGTTTGCCCCATGCAAGACGGAAAGCTATACCTAGAATTCAATTTTGCTTGTTGGGTTGTCCCAATTTAGTTCTCTAGTGGACCTCTGGCCTGTTGTGTGGTAGATAAGATACATTAGCACCAGTGAATATTAGGAGTTTTCAAACAATTTTTAACAAACATACCAGTAAGTCGTTGCCTTACTGTCCCTTCCTCAGTTTCCCTGTCTATAAGATAAGGTAACATATGGTTCAGGATGGTTTTTTGGTTGGTTCTTCAGCTGTTGGTTTGGGTTGGTTGGTTGGTTGGTTTTCAGTGTTTAAACAGAGAATCTTTTCTGCAGAGAAAAGTTATTATTTCTAGTTAGATTTAACTGCAGCATTAGACACTTTACATTTGATTCTCAGATTGAGTCTCCACATTTACGCATTTTTCCACCTGTGGTCACTAAATTAAGTGGACTGATTTGAGAAAGTGCAGTGAGTTGCCAGTGCTTGGCTAATTTGTGGAACTAGCTCACATGCCCACTGAATATTGTGTGGGGCATGCAAACTAAATAGCATTATTTCACATTTGTATTGTGCTTCCTTTAGTAAACTCTGAACACCATGAAGTCTTCCCCTTTAAACCATAACTTCATTTTCCTATTAAAGTTAACACTTCAAGAGCAGTGTTCTCATTCAGTATGAACACTTCATAATTACATTTTTCTAAAATGCTGTAATAAACTTTATTTAAGCAAGTGCTTCCCGTTTTATTGCCAACCCCAAACATTGTTCATTTGCGAGCACAAAGTGTCCTCTTGACATGATAATGAAAGTGCATTCATACATGTCAGCTGGAGCAATTATATACTTCAGATTTATATGCAACAAGTATTATTCAGTCTTTTCTGCTGACATTTCAAACATGACATGCATTAAAATTAACACCTAAAGCGTGAACATAGCTCACAATTACTGTAGATCACCCAAATTTCTCAGAAATTTGGACAACAAGAAAAAGAATAAGCAAAATCTTTTTATAAATGGGTTGTCTAATTCCATAACATATCCAGAGAGATTTGCTCATTTAGTTACCTCTCCAATACAGGAATAAACAAAAAAAAGAATCAGAAAAGAGCCCTGGGGTAACATTAAAACATACCAGTGTGTCTATTGGTCTCAAGCATGTGGAATAAAGGTTCCTGTTACTTGAGCAAGCCCCATTTACTGAACCACTTAGCCCAGTCTTCAGCAACACTCATTGCCTGGGCTTGCAGGCCCATTCATGCAGGCTTGGATGGGAACTACTAGATGTCTCTGGAAAGAGAGATTGCATCTTACTTCTTCAAGCATAGACTTTTCTGGAGTAATGCTGATTTATTGGAAGAAAAAAAACCAAACAACACAGATTGCTTTGGGATGGGATTTTAAAGGACATTTCTTTTCTGTACACCCTTGAGCCACCTCAAACATTTCATCCTCCGAAGAGTCACAGAAAAAAACCAAACTCGGATGATTTGTTTCCTTTTATTTTAATTAGCTTTTAATTTTTGTCTTTTTTTCCAATGTCTCCAACTCTCAAGAAAGAAATAAAAATTAAAGGAAAACTACTACTTCCTTGAAGACAACAAAAGAACACATTATAGAAAATAAAACTCAACAAGTACCACCTCAGCCAGACTGTTTTAGATGGAACTCACAGTTGCAGCATCAGTTGCCCCGGGGCCCTATTTCCCTACTTGACATGTGACTAATAGTACCTTTGATTCCCTGTTTTACAGAGCTGTTATGAGGATCACCCACCATCTACAAAGCATTCCATGAATATGAAGTGAGATACACAGGAAAACTGCCAGCCTTCTGTTCAATGCATGTGGAATGGCAGATTAAGGTGTACTTTCTACCAAAAATGCATTGTTACAGGACTGAATCTAGCAGCAGACAGTAGAATTTCGAACTGCTTATCTTTGCTTTGTCTTGCCCATCCTCTAGACCCAAGCAAAACAATCTAACAAATCTATGTCTAGCTTAAAACGTCCAGTATATAGAGTCATCGTGACACCACACCACTGTGAAGCAAGAATGGGTTTTTCTTACTTTCAAGGAACAAAGAAACAGAGACTCTTTGCAAGAGATCATGTGAACTAACAGCCTCAACCATTAACCATTACAGACCTGCAGTAGTACACTGCTCTTCAAGAAGCTTAATAAGATCCAACTCTTTTGGTACAGGGTCAGTAAAATATCTCAGAATCATAGAATTGTCAGGGTTGGAAGGGACCTTCAAGATCATCTCGTTCCAACCCCCCTGCCATGGGCAGGGACACCTCCCACTACAGCAGGTTACTCACAGCCCCAGCCAGCCTGGCCTTCCAAATGCCCAGGGATGGGGCTTCCACCACCTCTCTGGGCAACCTGGGCCAGTGTCTCCCCATATATCTTACTGATATAGCAGTTAAAACTCAAAAGCACTATAAGAAACAAACGAAAAAGCCCCACTAAATTTATAGAGAACTGTGTTACTGCAAGAATAACTGGTTGAGTGGTAACAGTGGAGGAAATCTCAGATGACAAATATAAGACACCAGATCCTGGAGTTATTACTCTTGTAAATCTACTTCCATACCAATGGAAGCACAGCGCACACTCACGCAGTACACTCAGTTATGAACTACAGCCCTGCTCTGCCACCCAGACCTGCTCTTGACATTTCTTTCGCCGAAGCAATCCCCCACACACAGCAGTTTTTAACACCTCTAGAACTCCATCAGCTTGGTAGATTCAGAGCATAACACAAGATGAAGCTCCTGTTCCCTCTGAGGAAACAAACAGCTGGGAGAAGGCTGCTGCTCCTAGATGACCTCTCTCAGCACAGCCCTGCTGCCCTCTTGCTCCTGAGGCAACTCGAGAGCAGACAGCAAGCAAATAAAAAGGTCCAAGGCAAAGCTACGCAGTGGAGCACAGCAAAGCACCTAATTTCCAGCCTGACTATAATTTCCTCCTCATTGACAAATTTTAGGATTCATCCTTTGGTTAGTGTGCTGCAAAGTGGTCTCTGAGCTCAACTGAAGAAGTGATTTTATTTTTTTTTTAGGCAGCAGGCTTCAGTGCCAACGTAGCACACACACTGCTCCAGTTCCAACTACTCCTCCTTAGTGCCAATGCATGACCCTTGGTTGTATTAATTTTATCTTTTTCTCTATTTTAACCTATGTTCCCATTCTCATTGGAAGCAAATTTTGAAAATTGCAGTTAGGATTGCAGGTGGAAAATGAAAAAAATTAGCACTTAAAATTTAATGCTTGATTTCCTCTATGGAAACTGCAGAGACACAAGTAATTGTTCATTGGAAACAAGTCATTAAGCCAAACGTCTAAGGACAGAAATAATCTACAAAGCTCCTGATTTCTTATGAGCTCATTTACAACAAGATTTGGCTTTGGAACAATTTATATACTCTTTAGTCTTGTCTGCAATTACTTTCTTTGTCAAAATCATTGGGAGAGGCAAGATAGTGAGAAAAAAGTTACACTACACACTCACACAACTACCTAGCATAAAATAATTATGTACCTGTCAGGGAACTGACTTAATCTTTCTAATTCCATAACATCCTAATTTTTTCAAGTATAACTGAGAGGAAAAGAGCAATTGAGAGTGCAAATCGGAGGCATATGAAAAAAAAAAGTCTCCAATGTACTATATAGATCTTACACATCTGTTGGTCAGACATTATCGATGAAATGAGACTGATCCAATAGAACGAGCTTGGTAGATGTCACACAAGGCATAACAGAGACATGTCATTTATTTCCAGAGTGTCCTGCTTGAAGAAAGAAGCAGCACTCATCTTGAGGAAAATTAAGAACAGGTGCACACATATGTCTAGAACCAATAGCACTTATTACCAAAGTACTACCTCAGGATTTAGTTTGGGGAAAGTATATGGCTTGAGGGAATTAAAAAAAAAAAAAAAGTCCAGCAACTTCAATATGTGAAAAAAGAATATTTTAATTTTTCTTTAAAAATAATAAAACCCATTGTTAAATTAGTAATAGTAATAAATAGAAAGTTAAGCTACTTTGCCAGAAATTGGCCAAGTCTAAAATACATAAATAACTACATTAACTTGAAGCCACTGATGTTATCCTGCAGATTGTGACTAAAGTATTAATAGTCCACAAGGCCTTTGGGTACCTACTCTTTACACTAAGTAGGAAATGCAAGGGGTTTGGCCCATCTGAAAAGCACATCTCTCATATCCACTGGCAGTGATTTCTGTCATCTTCACACACTACATGCTGGTGAGTAGCAAAGTGCACCTCTTGCAATGGACATGTGAAGAACTAACAGCTCCCTAAGTATATATCTTCATTTGCTGCAGATGATCTGTAGGTTTGCTATGACACTAACCATATCATCACTCTAACAATTCTCAGCTGTCATACAGAATTTTTTTTTTCTAGCAGCTGCACACTCTGATCTGACTTATTCACTGCATCATCAGTCTAATCCATGAAAGAAAAGCTTTTAAGGGAGTTTTCAAAAAGAAGCAAGTCCCAAAAGAAATGAAGGCTCAGTCTTCATACAGTGTTGTGATTTCCACTTCTGAGTAAACATTTGTACCACCAGAGACTGGTGCATCTAAACACCAAGTTCTCCTCTATATCAGTAGGTCAGCTCTATGTACACAGAGTCACAATGTAAGGTCCCCTGGGTTGTCTTTGAAATGAGCTTAACCTGATATGGAGATGACATGCACAGAAGAGAGAAAGAACTTTCTCTCTTTAAAAGCTCACTGCTTGAACACTGTTTAAAAAACCCCAAACAAGCCACACAAACCAGGCTGACAGCAGTGCCAAACCATACTGAGCTACATATAATAGTTTTGTGACTGGAAGCGTTCTTCATTCACCATGGACATAGATATGTCCTCAATTTTGCTAGAGACTCCTGATATTGTCTTCTCAATTAGGGTGGTTGTTTTTTCAAACATATTTCTTTCCTGGCTGTAAACATACAGTCAGGCCAGTGGGAAATCTTAAGGTTTTGCCAATATATTCTTACTTCAATTGAAAAAACTAAAAAGTATGCTGATAAAAAAATCATTTATCTGCAGGCATAAAATAGCTATAATAGTAAAAGCTAATTAAGTAAAAACCTGAGAAGCGTTGTCTTTTCTCCTACTCAGATTAATGCTTTACCAGATCCAGCAAGTCACTTTAAAGCATATTAGAATCTAAAACTATGGTTTATGAAATAACTCAGGATGCCCTAGACAAATTCATGCTCATGCACTCCAGGCTCAGTGAAACCTGCAAGTGTAGGACATGACAGAGCTGTGACACCTGCAGCACAGGTAAAGCACAGGGTTAGCACCACCCCAGCAGTAAGGGCTCTGCTGTGTACTCACACCAAAGCGGGTGGTAGGTCTGCAGGGTGTCTCAGAGCAGAACAGCCACTTTCCAAGAACAACACAAGGCATTCATGCAGAAACTAGACAACTCCAAGACTGCCAGATTTCTTCTAACCTACAGCCACAGAAAAAAAGCATGGACCATGCTGCAAAAGTCTCAGAAATCCTGAGATTTTCAAATATTTTCAAACAGAAAACCCCATGCTAGCAGAATTTCTCACATCAGGAAAGAGGGCATGTCCAGGAAAACCAGCAGGGCAATAGTTTTGCCCAAAGCAGTCCAGGCCTATTTGTCAGAACTAATAAAGTCAAAAAAGACAATTGTAAACATGGGACAAATAATAATAATAAATAAGTACTGCATGCAATTCTGCCACTAACACAATAAGCAAAAGCTTCAGGGTTTTCCACTGACATAGAACAAGCATAGATCATTATTTTGTTAAGCAGACTAATTCCCATATAAGTGTCATCTGTCTAATTAAGGTATTCAGGATTTGAACTAAGGCTGTGATATAAAGATGACAGAATACAAGGAACTGATACTTAACAACTGCATTAATACAATTTAACTGCATTAATAATATGAAAGATTACAAAGCTTTTCAGTCCCGCATTCAGAAGTGACCAAGCATCTACATCTTCTCTTAACATCGTTATCATCCCTATTTCATTCCAGTATAATTTCTTTACATTTCATCAAATGTCATGAAAAGCAGATAAAAGCAGACAGACCTTTCCAGTAATCTCTAAGTTACAGGTGGTTTTAATATTATTTTTCCCTGAAGAAATCCTTACCTTTTCTTTCCCTCACCCTCTTTTCAAAACCCTTTATGCTCACCTCAATACAAGGCAAAGGATGACTGATGAGAGCAAAACTGCAGTTGTATGGAAGATGCTGATGGGAAAATACAGTTCATTTGTTGAAGTATATTGAGATGGGACAGTAGGAAATGAGAAACATTCCACCTGTCTCTTTCTTCAGTCACTTGGCTTTTCACAAAGCTTTCTTCATGACTTCTTTATTACGTTGTTGTTTTTGCCTTTGTATTCCCCAGTAGAGAGATTGCTACGTTCACTTTAGTAATGTCAAAATAATTGAATCAAAACCAAGCACAAAATATTACAAGAGCTGCATCTTGATGAATTTATTATTAGAGTAATTGATAAGAGTTCTTAAATTTCCCAATAGACCCCTCAAAGTTCAAAAACCAAGTAGAAGGCCTACAGAAAGACACACACAATAAAATTAATACTGTCTTCATCTTTCCCAAGTGCTCACCCTTATTTTATATATATATATCTATGCAGAAGGGATGAGAGCAGATACTTACTGGTTTACATTGTTACTAAGTCAATTATTCTACCCTAAAGCCTAGTTTCAACCATTGTAAACCAGAAGTGATTCTGGTACAAGCAATGGTGCCATGCTCATGTGAAACTAAGGAAGGAGAAACAGGGTTCCTGGCCTTAAGAAAGTCAAAGTGGAATATGCCTATATGGTACTAAAATTGCATTCTTGCATATACTTTGGTTTTAGAAAAGCTAATTAGAGTCCAAATCTGATGGCAAAAAATAACATAGAACACCATTTAGACAATAGTCAAAAAAACCCCTGATAAATTGTTGGTCTTACAAATGACATGAGGAAACTCATTGCCAGTTTAAACAGCTATAAGGACACAGAATAATATTTAAAGGAGATCTGTGCCCTTGATTATATTTACTTCTAAAGCCTGCAATCCCTGAAAAACTCAAGATGGAAAAGGAGACCCCAATTCTTGACTATTTGTTAAAAATAGCAATAGGATAAAACAAGATTCCTGTCTGTGTTTGAGTGTCACACATCAGGAGCCTTGTAGAAATTTCTCTGACACGCTCCCGTACTGAGACAATATAAGTTTATTGTTATGTCAAATCAATTCGTTACAGTCAATATATACTATGTCAGTGGTCTAAATTTAGACTATGGGCCTGTAGCAGATTTTAGTTAGAACAAACGTGCTATACAACTCTGCTTTTGCAAGAAAATTATGGATGAAAAAGCCAGCACATACATAATTCACGTTCTATTAAAAGATTTTCCTAGCTGCCTAGTACAGTATTTTTAAGACAGACTGCAAAATGGTGCTTAGAGGATTGGCAAAGGCGTTGTGTTTTGAAAGAAATACAATGTTTGAATTGAATACTTACATCAAAGTTGGAGGGAGAGAGAAATTTTAATTATTTAACATTTTTCTGCATAATGGCATATTAATTCAGGACTTATGCATGTAGTCGTATTCATATTACCTACTATATCACCATTTGCCATGTGGATGGAAACAGAACAGTCTTTTGAAAGAGTTTATACAGGAATGCAACAACATAGCCTGGCTTCTTGGCTTCAGCAGCCTAAAGAGCAGCACCTCCCAAGACAAGCTTTACAGCCAAATAGCGGAGGGATAATTTATGCCTACTCATATTTTCATGTCTTTTTTCTGGGTTCTCTACAGCATATAGTGCTTTATAGCACATTTTAAAAGATGGAATATAAATAGTAAAAGTAAAGGGAAAATGAGGTAAAATGATGGTCATATTTATGGAAATATATCATCTGGATGACAAAGTCCCAAGAGATTCTGTAATTATAGGTGACTAACTCCAGGTTTTCACAAAGACAGCTGAAATTCAGCCATTAGTATGGTGCTACCACACAAGACTGAGATTAGCATACTAAGCACGGGTGAAACTGGGATCTGAAATCTAGTCTGCCTGCAATCCTAGCTACCCATATTTAAGCAAGAAAAACCTAATCTAGAACTGGAACAGAGAAGGGGCTCCAGGTGTTACATCACCTGCCTCAAGAGAGGAAACTAAAATAGCTGGTAAAAACAAACAAAACAAAACAAAACAAAAATAACCAGCTTCCGTTCTTGGTTCAGTTTATGGGTTTTTACATACAGAAGTACAAACAGTGAGTTTAAATCTGAGAACATGAGAACTGCTGCTCTAGGTAATTAGTTTATCAGAAACATGGCTCCTAAAAAGTGGGATTAAGCTTCTTAATTATAGCTCTTTTATCCCTCAGAATTTAAAGGTTTGTTTCTTTAATTTTAACCTGATTGTAAACGTATCATCTGGAGACTGAACTCTGCTTTGGGGCTGATTGAATTCTGACACTTCCTTTCCCATAGAAACCCAGCACTCATGGCACAACTTGACTTTATGCCTCGTCTTTAATTATAAAATGATATTCGTCGTTGCCTTTTGCAAACCATGATCTTTTGTACATCTCCTTCATAATTATAACAAACTTCCTAGTCCCTCAGATGACAAGCAACATTACAGGCCTGTCAGGTTTCTGGTGATAATGTCTTATTCTACAATGCCACATGAAAAGCTGTCCTTTGAGGATCAGAAATATACAATGTGCACTGCTTCAATGTGTAAAGATAAGATTAAACTACAAGGCAGGCAATTAAATGCTTAGATCTTATTAATAAAAGCATTTCCTCTGTTTACCCTGGTGTTATCATNTGTGATATTAGCCATGCAACTTCCAAAGCAATAGAGGCAATAAATTAGCTAGAAATCTGTTCTGCTTAGTTAAAAGTTTGAAGGTTTCTGACTTAGTAGCCATGGGCATGTTACCTAGCAATATTTCAGAAAAGAAAGGAGAANTATTTGTTTTGCTAACTAAAACACGAGCTGACAACTCAAAAAGGGATTAAGGAACTGTTTTTCAAGAATCAGTCCAACTACTTTTGTTCAGTGCTTTTTTTACCCTGATGTAATGAAAACTCTATACTTTAAGGGGCAGATCCCTGCATAGGAGAAGCATCCATATGCCTGCAAACAAACCAACATGGATTAAGCTCCTTTCAACCTTGTGGTTTCTG
>VYZX01017624.1:56143-68390 GCA_013401335.1 Brachypteracias leptosomus | reverse complement strand
CTGCCCCGTTGACCACGACTCTCTGGCTTCTTTCCTTCAGCCAGTTGGTACTCCACCTCACTACCCCTTCGTCCAGTCCACACTTCCTCATTACCATTTGCCTCCATCTCCTTTTGTTTTTTAATCTCCTCCAACTGCAAAGAATTTTTGTAACAGCTGTTTAGCCAAATTGTCTTTCTATAAATAGCAAGAGGCAGTGGAGTTTCTCAGCATTTTATGTGCTATGTTGCTTTAGTTCCTCAGGATTCCATGTGCTAAGTTGCTTTAAAAATGAAGAGCGATACTCTGAAAGACCTATGATACTGTTCATTCCTATGTCTTGTGATACCTACAGAACCGAGCTGCTGATGGGAAATCTCTATTGCAGGAGGATACAACTACTGCTGGCACTGCCCTGTCATAGTAGCCTGTTGGCCAGACTGATAGAAGACATGGTCAAATTACCTGTTTATCAAAAATCTGAACTTAGGCGACACTATTTAAGAAAGCTGAAAGTTGTGTAGTTGATTATGATGTCATTAATGTTTTTGGGCAGAATGTGGCTGAATTAAACACAGGTTTATATATTATAATCTTGTTTACAGTATATGCATTATCAATGCAGGCTGTGATTAAGTAGGCTAAGAAAGATGATGAAAAACTTAAAAAGGTGGAAGGAAAATTACACAGGTCTTCCTTATGAAAAAGAATCTTAAATTATATAGTTGTTGTGGACTCAAGGAATGTGACAGCATCTTTCTATGATTCTGGTTAGATGAAGGGCTCAGTTGTTAAGCTCTGGACTACTTGTGTTCTGTCATATTTGTAAAGGAAACTAACTTTTTTTTTTGTGACACTTCTAAAAAGAGAAATACAATCCTTCTTAGGAATTGAGTGAGATGACTTTTTGTTCCCCATTACTGTTGCTGACTACTATTACTCTCAAAAAGTCTAAAGCAATTGGCAGAATGTCTTCATCCTTGTTGATATATACAATGCATAAAACAGCAGCTCATAAGCAGAACAGTACTATTTGTGGCAAGTTTTAATGCTAGGGAAATTTGAGTATTGAGGTGAAACTTTTTATTTGACTATGTATGTGGATCAGTCTGGCTTTCTTTGCTAATATAGTATGTCAGTTTAACCATACATTGAAATATTTGCAGCATCCAGATGCCAACAGGAAAGCATGAGAAACTGAAGTCACATTCTAGCCCCTCAATCTTGGTAGAATAATCACTGGCTTGTTTCAACAAGGAAAGCATATGAGTAGCAACTGATAGAACTCCCTTCACCTCCATCTTTACCATCATTCGTTACTGCTTCTAGCAAGTTCCTTAACTTTGTCCTTTAGTTCAGCATCTTCTTCCTTTCCTATGAATCCTTTAGCATTTTAGAAGCCATTAACACACAAAGGATTGGTACCACGAGCTCTGTATCAATCGCAAGTGGTAATAATTGACCATTAGTTTTCTTTGTTTAGTACCCAAATTTCACACCACATCCTACTCCTGGTGTGCACACATCTCTTTGGGGCTGTGTCCTCCTGGCTCACCTCATTAGACTTTTCTGTCTCTTTCTGTGCATCTTGTTATGCTTAGAGAATGTATCTATTCTATCATATTTCCAGGTTCTCAAAGTGCTCATTGTGGAGTTACCTTTGAAGTGGTATAACTTCCAATATTTTTTTCAGTGTAATTACAAATCGAGTAACACTTAATGGATGCTGGGATGTGTTTACACATAGATGTTCATCATAATAATTAAGCCATTCTGAATGATCGAAGCTGACTTTGTTCACCAGCATCTGGAAATAAGAGCCTCAGGAACTGTTTGCTCAGTAAGTCCTATCTGTGATCAGTCAAATATAGTGAGGGCAGAGACTCAAAAAGAAAATGATAATTCAGTTCATGCTGAAAATTGCTGCATGAAGCCAAAGTTAAAATGAAAACATTTTACTCTGCTTTCTTTTCCTCTCCCAAGGTGTTCAGGGCTTCACAGGTTCACATCCTAGAACATTACTCAAATTATATTACATTTTTTGGAACTGAGTGAGGATAATTTGACATCAGTAATGGTGAAGAGTTAGTGCCTCCCATGACAAGGACTGAATCTACTTTAAGTCAATTGGGTAAGGGAGGGTTAATTTCTCCATATTTTACTGCCAACACACAACAGAGCTGGAAATGCAATTATCAGGTCAACACTATGGAAGACAGCAAATGATCACTTAAAAGCTGCCTATTTTATTGCTCTGGGTTTACTGGGAGTTGAAGATCCAAACCTAAGTTATTTTAATCTAAGTTATGTTTTAAGTTATTTGCTAGTTCTGAACCTCACAGTTTAAATCCAGAGTGTTGTGTTTCTGGAACCGATTTTGAAGATCTTGGATATATTTATTAAAATTTATTTTAAAAATATATTTTTTTCAGAGGCCTCGGTAGCAAGTTTCATTGTAGTTGGTAACTAATTTCTCACTACAATTTGGACTCCTTTCCAGAAGTTTTCGACTTATACATACAGAAAACTTACTGGTTTCCATGTAAAATATAACATGGCTTCTGTGTAGTCTTGGCAGATGCTCACAGTCTCCTTATGGAGAAATGATGCTCAATCTTGAACACCAGTCACTTATCCTGAAGGGCTTCCTTCCTCCCTAAAATGGGGGATTTTTGAAGACATGAAGATAAACATTAGCTCAAGCATAGAAGAAAGGGTGACACTGTCAGCAGTGTAAAGGACCTGAGTTCTCCAGGGCACCTAGGTGCCAGAATATCTTGAAATTAAGTTTTAAAGTGCTTATGAATACGTGTTAGTTTATTGTTCTTAGCTTACAGGATGTAGCAATAATATATTTGATTATACTTATTTGGTAATTAATGGGAGATTTTAGATACAAAAGTCCTTCTGCTGTAAATCAGTGGGGTTGTTGCCTTAAAAGTAATTGAAGAATTGATTGTTTCGAAGATGGAGCCAGGCTCTTCTCAGTGACAAACAATGATAAGACAAGGGGTAACGGGTACAAACTGGAACACAGGAGGTTCCACTTAAATATGAGAAGAAACTTCTTCTCAGTGAGGGTAACAGGACACTGGAACAGGCTGCCCGGGGAGGTTGTGGAGTCTCCTTCTCTGGAGATATTCAAAACCCGTCTGGACATGTTCCTGTGTAACCTCATCTAGGTGATCCTGCTCCAGCAGGGGGATTGGACTAGATGATCTTTTGAGGTCCCTTCCAATCCCTGACATTCTGTGATTCTGTGATTTAGTAGTGTCTGGTAATAGATAATGAAATAAGCTATCAGCCTTTATAAAAAAGTTTGAAACAAGAAAAAACCCCAAAAAAACAGTTTCCCATCTTCATAGGGGACATGACTAAAACCCTTCTCTTACTTATGGAAGGGTATTTTAGTTTGCTTAGTTTTTTTATTTATGATCTTGTTAGTACAGGCACCACATAGGATTTTTTTATTACTATTACTAGATGAAAGCAGGTTCAAAGTAAGATTTGACTTTGCATCTATCTTGTGTATAATATACAAGATCTACTGTGTATAATACACACCAAAAGCTTCACCTAGTTTGGCCTCATTATATCTTCTTTAATTGAGTCTTAATAAAAAGCCTGTGTTCTAGTGTGATATGCATTAATTGGTTTTCAAGAAGAGAGGCTTGAAGCAATATAGACATCTCAATTAGGAATGCATTTCAACATAAATACAAAACTTAAGCCTCTTGTGATTGCCAAAAGATTGACTTAGAGCTAGAGTGATGCACCAAGTCTCTAGAGCTATTTTATGCCCAGCTAGCAAGGCAAAGGATTTCTACAGTAGCTGGATTTAATGCTGCTGAAGACTAACGTAGGACTGCATCTTGAGTACGTGAAAAGCTGTCACAGAGGGAAAGCTTAATTTATCAATTTGCCAGTTTCTCAGGGGAAGCCATTAATGACAACAGCATGAGACTGCCTTTTAGCAGAATTCATTTGACTTATTTTCCTAACTTTAAAAAGGAATTATAACTTTTTCCCCCATAAAATACCAGATCTCTCAGACACATAGAAAGATGACAGGAAATNCCAGAGAGGTGGTGGAGGCCCCATCCCTGGAGTCATTCAAGGTCAGGCTTGCTGGGGCTCTGAGCAGCCTGACCTAGGTAGAGATGTCCCTACTTGTGTAGGGAGGTTGGACAAGATGACCTCTAGAGGTCTCTTCCAGCCTGAAACATTCTATGATTCTATTCATCTCACAGCTTCCTGCCTTTATTCCAAACTCCAGGTGCCAGAAAAGCAGCATATTTTAAAAACAACAACAGAAACCCAACCCAAAACAAAAATCCCAAAAACTAAGAAACCCACCCCACAAACCCCTATACACTCACTTTGCACATAAGATGATTTTCAAATAGCATGGCTTTGCTTACACCTGCACAGACACCCAAGTGCCCAGCAATAACATGATCACAAATGAGCCAGTAACTACTTCCTGTAAGTATCATAGAGCATCCTAGTAACAACCATTCAACTCAGGTAAAACTTTTTAAAATAAAGCAGCTTTCAGTGCCAGCCCAGAACGTCTTTAAAATCTGTGCAGCATGACCAGAAGAAAAACCTCAGTTGTACATACAGCTCCAGCCCAGAAAAACATTTAAAAGTACACCTGAGTTTGTACCACACTGACTCAAATTAAGCTTAGGCCTATCTGCAGTTCTAATAGTTAGACCTATGGAATATGCTAAACTTATGCAGAGCATGTATGACTTCCAGCACTAATCACCATTGGTTCTGTTTCACCACAGAAGTCTAGAAAACATATTATGAGGAATAGTGTCTGAGACAATAAGTGTTATAATGTTTTACATACAGTTTTCTGCCTCTTAATCAGAGATTGTAGCTTGTTAAATGAACATAGTTTTAATTAAAAACTGGTTAACAGCACTAAGCTCCAGCAGAGCTGCTGCTTCCAATGAGAAGGGATGAGAGGTGAACCTCGTTTTGCTGAGGAGAACGAGAGGTGAACTCTCATTTTGGCTTTGTACATCTATGGCTGTATTAAATTCTTGATCTCTGCTCACCTCTGGCATACGGGTCACTGAGCAGAGGGAAGCCATGCTACTCTGCTTTTTCTCCAGCAAGCTGGATGCTGAGCTTGCACTGCAGTGGCTCTTCCATCCGATGACTCCTACATTTGATCTCACAACAGCTTCAGAGAAAGAAAAACTGATACTGACTCACTGGAAGAAGAGAAAGCTGAGGTTTTCTTTGCTCACAGAGATAGAAGAGCTGATAAGAGAAGGAGACAATGGTGCATTTCCTGGCATTTCACCCCCTGCTTGGGTGGCAGGACAAAATGAAGTAGTATAGTGATATTTAAACTCCTTATTGTTTCAAAGGATTCACTGCATTGTTCCAACTGCTGTCAACTCTAGGAAAAGTGAAGAAAAAGGATACTGTCACCTGTGAGAATGATCCTTTTTTACCAGGAAACTCTCCAGTGGTTTTGATCACAAATTTTGTGTTTAACCCATGGGCAGGGATGACCTAAGAATATATGCCCTCTGAGTAATTAACTGCCTCATAGGAATTGAAGATAAATCAAAAATATTAGCAGGCAGAGGAAGGCCTGCAAGCACCTTTTTCATCAAGCAACAGCATAATGTCTTCCTTTGACCTATTTAAACAGACTGCAGCCATCAGAGAGAAACCTTACAGGACTAAAATTTCATGCAATCAGAGACAGACAAACTGATTTGCACAAGACAGACACTTGTTACTAGAACACAGACACCCCCGTACAACCGTGTTCAAGACATACATCATCAGCCATCTCTATGGCTCTGAACACTTCCACTGGCACATAAAGAAAATTCAAACCTTAAGACTCAAGAGTATGTTATAAAACCTAGATTCAAAGCTACCCTAGCCTGCTAATCAGTAGCATTTCAATGCCATCCATATCAACACCTGAAAGACATTAAGGCTATTACTGCAGAGTAATCTCTGCATATTGCAGCACCACCACGCCACTGGTTGCATGACACCTGAAGCAGTCAGGATAACTGAAAGGTTTTTTTCAGGGAAGTCAAGGTTTTCTGTCATCCCATCAGTGAGCCTGGTGGCTCACTGCGATCCTCAGATGCTGAACAAGAAAGTTGGGGAACAATAATCCCTGAGTGTACTTAGGGCCCCCATTCTACAGATATTTCCAGGCAGCTACAGCTTACACAGCTGTTCTGCACATGGGCTGGATCAACCTCAGTCAAACCATTCAGGCTTTTATGACTTCTCCAGTGCCGTTGGCACTATTTTGTGCCAATCCTGGTTTTAACTGAACTGAGCTAATCCTGAGTTTTCTCAAAGATCAAGGGATGTGTGAAGAGAGTCTCCAGACCCAGAAGACCAGACTCAAAGAGCTGTAGTCTGTAGGGAAGCAGTGAGCAAGTAGTTTGCCTTTGTGATCCACTTGATTAGCACATGTTCCTTTTTCTTGACCAATGGAAGCTAAATTCTGTCTTGCAAACCCTTTATCCTTTACTATGCTTTCACCTTTTAAACCTCAAAACCGGTGACAATTCACTGAGTAGGAAGAAGCAGAGTAGAGTAAGAAGCCACATTTTCATCCAGTGTCACTCCAGTCATTTTTAAAGGATTTAGATTAGTCCTTGATGGCTATAACTCCTGCCTGCTTCCAGACTAGACAAAATCTCCCCCAAACAGCTAAATAGTCTCTCAGATATTCTGAGGATTTATCACAGGGACATACCTGCAGGAGCTCAAACTCCTTCTGAATGCAAGGTGAGCATAAGTGAGCCTAAAGAGGAACACAGATATTTGCATTCACATGCTTTCTCTTTTTTTAACAACCATGTAATCCCACTCTTCCTTTTGTACACAATGAAATAAAAGTGAGAAAAAAATAACAGCTCTTTTGCAAGCTAGCTAGCAAATGCAAATGTAAACCCTCTTTGCCCAGTACAGAATGCGTCTGAATTCCATCTGTATCACACTGCTACATGCCAATTACTTTAATTAGGGTGAGATCCAAGACTTACAAGAGAAAGTTCGTAGTGTAATTAAGAAATAGTTTTTCTCCTCAGTGCTTTTCTTTCATCATCTTCTTTGCTCATTTTCCTGCTTCCCTCCCACCCTTTCTCTACTCAGGGAGTTTCTTGTTCTGATTCTTTAGTCACTTTGGCACCAGCATTGTTGTACTTACACCTTCAGGCAGGCTTGGAAGCCAGAAAGCTGGTTGTCTTTAATGCTTCCAAGACAAGGTGTAAAGAATGAAAAGCAAAGAAATGGAAGTGAGGGGTTTATACTGTTTTAGTGCACAGTTCGGTGCAGCGTGGCACAGCACTTTGAAGTGTAACTTATTACAAGCAATGGCACATTCTGCCAAGAAATGCCACTGCTCAGCACTCAGGGAGCTGGATAATCTCACATAAACACAACAAATGTACTCAACGGTGAAGAAAAGACTGATTAGGTTGTGTAGATGTTCTGCAGGACCTATAATCAGCATAACAATGCTGAATGAATCAATGAATTTAATACTGTCTGAACAATACCAGCAAAAGTCGTACAGCTGTCAAAGTTTGTTCCAACATCAATTTTCATTTTAAGAGCTACCCAGTCACAATCTGCAGTTGTGAAGGATTAACACCAACAGTGGGCAGCATTTAACAACTCCTATGTCGCGGGGTAGCCAATGCTATTTATTCCCCACTCTTGACACTTCAAACCAGAACAAATCAGAATTTGTCTGAACAAACTCCCATGTGAAATTCTTTGTCTGTAAAAAAATCCCTTCTGGGAGTTTCTCTGGGTTGTCAGTATTACATAAATTCATCTCACAGCTGGTTCTGAAGTGGCAGGATTTCTCTTTCTTTTGAAGGATTTGTAAAGTATACACTGGATTCATTCATCACATCTTATTTTGACCACAAACCTTTCATTACGTAGCAACAGAGAAAAGCCAAGCTAAGTGGTATTTCTAAAGTTTACCATAGTCTAGGAGTATTTTAAATCACTGTGACATATAATTACCACTAATTATTATTTATTATGTCTCTTTGTGAATAGATGTATAAGATATATTCCACTAGCCAAGCAGGTGCCCCCATTTAGAACACGTTACCACAAACTGATTTAGAATCAGGTACTAGTCATAAACTAACACACCTTAAAGTTTAGCAGTTAAACGATACTATAAAAGTAGATTCCAGAATTTAAGTCATCTATTTCTTAATCTAATACACATGCAGGTTATTCATCATACATTAGTGTTAGCATAGTTAGACTGATGGTCAAAGTGAAGTGACATTCAATGCAAAATGTTGCCCACCATTACAGCTACAATGAGACATGTACTTCACTCGGTCATGAAACTTAATGCTGCTGTACCACTGCCTCTGAAACTGAGCTGAAATGAAGCCTTGGTGAAAATTCAGTCATTAAGAGCCTGACATTCAGCTGCCTACTGGCAATAGGAATGTCATCATTGATTATAGAGATTAGTGTGCAAACAACATCTGGTTTTAGAATTATACCAAATAGTTTCTGAATAAACACTTCTTTGCTTCTATGCTAAACCTGAATACAAATTTATCTCTTTTTTCATGGAGAAAGTAGGCTAATGGAATTTTACAGAATCAATGTTAACTAGGAAATAAGTTTATTCTTTAAACAGAAGGGGATGGATTCTTAGCCAGGATAAATTATTTAAACACTGATTTACAACAAAAGAGACCTGGCCCCTACCTCATTAAAAGAATGACTCAATCCTATCTCTTGTAGTAAGTGGCAGTTTCTCATTGACTTCATCTAGAGCCAGATCAGATTATATATGCTTTAAAAGCAGAAAGTATCAGTGACCTAAATGCATTTGAAGCCAATGTAGTTACAGTGTGCAAAACCCTCAGTGGGACACTCAATCACTTCTGAAGGGTTGTTTTGGTTTGTGTTTTAATGTGGTTGGGTTTGTTTTGTTGTTTCCTTTTTTTTTAAGAAAAATCTGTTTCCAGTTGATTTTAGCTAAACTGAGAGAAAATGAAACAAGGATCTTCCATACTTGGGTTTACATCAACTCAATTTTGGAAGTTTACAGTCATACTTTGGTTTGCTGGAGCATCTTTCCCACACAGACAAAGCCTTGCCACTGCAGTCAATGAAAAATTGTAAAAGCTGCTTTATAACCCTTAGATATTTACTCTAATGAATATCTGCCACATTGAACAAGTTGTACAAGCATATGATTAATTTACAATTCTTCAACTCCTTTTGCAATGATGTGAGAGAATGTGATACAGTATTGCCTGGGTTTGTTTGGGATTGGGGTTTTTTTTGACTGACGTTACCAGTCATCTTTTTTCTGAGATAAAAGGCTGAAAAAGGAACAGAAATGATTCTTAAAGTGAGCTTGGTCCCAGAGCAGAGCTAGATTTGGATCCACAACATAAGTAATCATGAAACACATATATAGTTTAAGTTTCATGACTGCACGTGTAGGTACATTATCATATGAGGGTCAGTTTATGATGAAACTGATCTCTGCCTGAATAAAAAAATAACACAATAAATGGAGTATACGTACTTCCAATTGACTAGGCAAACATATATACAAGAGAGTGAAGGTCACACTTTGGATCAGCTATAATGACATTATTTACATTCCCAGAATCATGCGTGTGCAAAGTTTTCTCCCACTGTACCATGATACAGTAATTACATCATTATGTAATTAGCATTCAAAGAGAAATCAATAAAGCACGCAATGTTTTCTTTGAAAACCTTTTTCAAGTTCTGTAACTTTTCTTTAGTTTCTCTTATTCTCCTGATCAGTACAATTTTCTCCAGAAATATCAATATAAAAAAAATATGCACTGTGGAACAGAACTACTGACTTAATACTCAGTTTTGGAGTCCCCCATGCCCTATCATTAGTGGCAGACTGATTGTTTTCTACATTTCAGCAAAACACACTGGACTAATTATAATTCCACCAACACTGGAGTTGAAGAACACAGATTAATGATCAGCAATTAAAACATCAACAACATCACAAACAATAATGTTTCATACTGTTAATTTCTGTTGCCTGAAGTCATGCAATTTCTCTTTGGGCACAAAATACATAATATAATCATTACCTCCAACATGAATAAAATGCTATCATATTACATGCTGGGATTCATATACTGTAGCTAATTTACAGCACCTAGAAAGGAATGTGCTCTTGGTGCATTGTGCATATGTAATAAGAAGCTAAATCAGTGTAAGATCTGAAATATTAGAAGTCAGTCATATTGCTCTATCCAAACATCTGCAGCGCCAACAACAGATTTTAAACCACCATAAGGTTGATGTAAACAAAGTACATCAGATCAGAGTCTTTACCTTCAAAGCTTTTTCTCAGAGAGCATTGCTGTCAGGTTCTGCTGACAGGGGTACAGCCTAGTCTTTTGTGCTACATGCCTTCCTGGAACCTCTAACATCAGTGTAATCCTTTCTGTCTGGTGCAGCATCCAATTTAATCAGGTCTCTAGCAAAAAGCTCATCTGATGTCATCTCTCATTTGTGCACCAGGAAATCAATGGCTGTGGCTGCAAGCCCTTGCAGTAGGTAACTAGAGCTTGCCCTTGCACTTTGAGCACTTGCCTGCAGAGTTTACAGAGGCTGCCACCCCACAGTCAGCAGAGCTTGTGGTAGTGCAACTAGTGCAGAACTTAAAAAAGTGAGGGCATCCCATTAGCTATGGTACAAGAGATTCTGTGATCCCTGTTGCTGTTACACTGTTCCTGATATGCTCAATATTTTCTGTTATCTTCTTCACTTACTGAAATTTATGCACCTTGAGGCATTGGTAGATGCATTCAGTAAACTGAAAAATAAACAAGGGTACTATCTCTCTGTTAAATGTCACCACCTTTATGCAGTCTGAAGCATGAAAAAGCAAGCTGGGGGACAGCTTTGTTATAGGGAAGAACAGTGAGCAGTGGCAGAAATAAAGAAGGAATGAAAACAAACACATAAATGTTACTAGTCATTTTCCCTTCACTCAGATGTAGGACAGTTGTGGAAATTGAAACATAAAAAACCCAACAGAGTCATCCATGAATTGATGTTTGCTACAGCTAAAGTTTTCCTTATATAATTCAGCAGGGTAAAGCAAGGTGCCATAACTTGATGTATTATTTAATTATTTATCAAGATCTCTCATCAAGGCTACAGATACTCCTGATGACTAGAGAAGTGCTGGACTGATATGGAATTTAACATCCCCAAAAGAAGGAGAATGTAACCTGACACTGTCAAGACTAGGTATGTACCAAAGCTGACACCGGTGCAGAACTGCCAATGGACATACGGATAAATAATTCACCCACCAGCTCATAGGGACGACCTGCCTGGTATAGCAAATACCAAATCATTAGAGATGTCATGGAAGAAAGTGGAAGGGATGGTCAAGTGCTTTATTTATATGCAAAAACTTTCTGATTCTTTCTAGCTTTAGACATTTCTGGTTCCTAAGCAGCTGGAATTTAAGCCATTCAGCTGCCACTCATGAACAAATAACATTCCGCCACCATAACTTCCTGCATCAGTATCTCACAATTGTCATTAAAACCAGCTGGTATACTTATGAAAGAAAATGTTGCTTCGTGAAAAGCTTGGCAGAATTTTTCCCTAATACATTAGCAGCCCTGGAGGCATTGTCACACAACTGTGCAAAGCCAGAAAAAGATCTGGTTTCAATTCCCACCTCAGATCCCCATGATCAGCAGGGATTACAGCAATAAAAGTCTTTAGCGATTGCAAGAGATTTTCCTTATGCCACTTAATGGGATGCCCTCTGGCCAAATGAGTGTACTCAGTGGGTTCTGAATATAGACAGGTTGAAATTCACAGTACTGCTTTCTATGGCACAGAGAAGTAAGGATGCTTCCACCTGATGCCTAACACATGGCATATGGGCAAGTATTACAAGTGATAAACAGAATGTCTGTTACCCTTTTTCAAGCACGAGCACTGATGGCCGAAGGCCCAATTTAATAAAACTCCCTTTCACTGATCCAAACAAGAGCTGGAATAGAATTAGCATCATATTCATAAGATACTTCATGGACATTGTCAGTGCCTAGATAATGGGGGTGATATGCTTGGCCACTCTGCTTGCATACACAGTAGTTTGGATATGCACTTTATATGCATTTTAAAAACAAAGAACTACGACTCACAAGTAGCTTTGCCAGTTGGAAGATAGTGGAAGACA
>VYZX01017624.1:12637-26402 GCA_013401335.1 Brachypteracias leptosomus | reverse complement strand
GCCTATCGCTGGATATTTGATATGATGGTAGGACAGAACTTCAAAGTCCTGAAACTATTGATTGCCACAAGCTGCAAGAATAGAAAATGACCCTTTCCTCAAAAGAGATTTGCTATACTTTTTTCTGCAAAAATCTGCTGCTAAACTAGATGGATCCTTTGTCTGAACTAGTGAAGTTTTTTGTCATCCACGTTTTGTGGGCAATACTTAGAATGTCTCTGGGAGTCTTTGATCTGCCATCTGGCATAGTCACTAACATTCTTTTAAATACACTTGAGCATACTTAGGAAGTCACAAGGTATTTGCATGCACTGAAGCAGCAGGTTTAAATTCCAATAAATANCATTCAGAAATTAACTATAAACAAAGTCTGGCACATTGTTCTGACACATGTTTGCACATGCTATTGCTCATCAACAAAGCTGTGTGAAGACACAAAAGGGAATGCTGTTCTACACAATGAACTTGCTAGATAGGGATCGAAGCTGATAATGCAGAGCTGCTTAAAAATTTGCAAATTTTCTTTGGGTGGGGACTCAGACTTTCAGAGTGAGAGTGCAGATTCTTGCTGCAGAGTCTTCACAGACCTGGCTGCAGTGGTATCATGACTCTGGCTGCCTCAGATTAATTTAATTAGCCAGGCAGGCTCACTTACAAAAGTTGAAGAATCTTCTCAGCCCTCAAAGAAAATAATAATAGTCGAGGGAACGTGAGCTTCCTACAAACTTTATAACACCCATAAATGAAAAACACTGGACATCTAACAAAATCTCATCTAGCAATATATATCTGTATATCCTGACCGAGGTAGACCACTAGATTTTGTAGTGAATGTGAACGTAAGACGACACAAATATTATACGTGCAATTCAAGTTAAAATGCAAATACACAATAAACATTTTCATATATCCTGGTAAAACGCACTTTCCCCCCCCTTTTTTTTATGCTTTGAGTCTTCTTTTTTCTCTCTATTTTTTTTTTTCTTCTTTTGTTAAAGATATGAGTTCCTTCAGCTATGACTTTGGATATTTCCCCAAGTCAAGAAAATAATTATTTCAATAGTAGTGGCTCCATACAAAGATTAAGAATTCAATGTAATTTTTCAAACCATGCAGCTATGATAGTAGGGCTAGGTACAGTGTAATCCTGGGAACAGTTAGTGTTAAAGAAATCCATAACCCTGAATTCTCATTTCTGGACTAAAAAGACATATTTATTGTCCTACTGACTGACACTAAGAGTCCCAAAAGAGACCACACTAGGGTACCACACTGACTTGTTATATATAAATTATGCAAATCAAATAATTAAATGAGAAATGCCATCTTTCTTAGAATAGCATCAATTTGACTACACAAGTTAATAAATGAGAAATACTATTTCTGCCTTCTTTTCACACCAGCATTAAATATTAACATGAAAAGAGATTCTTCAGTGAAAATCAGTTCAATGCTAAATATCACACTGGTATAAATAACTTCAGGAAAAACCTCTGTAAATACATAAATGTTTTGCGTTGGCAAAATCCTCGTTTACTTATAAAACTGCAGGAAAAGAGTTTTGGGATTAATCTGGCCAAGGCTCCTGAAGCAGAACAGAGCCTGTATTTCTGAGGACTCTGAGCCCATAAAAAAAAGCCAGTACAAGTACTGTGAGTATGTGTAACTAAATATGGGTACCTACAAATAGATTCTACCTCCCATAATACACCACTTTCTGTTTCAATGAAGGGAAACAGTGACCGGGAAGCTGATCATACTGAACCCTAAGAAACAAAATCTACCATAGATGGAAAAATAAAAATAAACTCTAACTTTCAGTTTCAGTATATTAGTGTATCAGTCACCCAGAATTTGAATGGATTTCAGGTTCCATTATAAGCAAAACTTAAAAGCCTCTATACTTTTCTGTTTTGGGGGGACAGGGGGATAATGTTTACTCTGCATTTTTGGAGTTTCCAGCTCCTGTTTACTACAAGCTTAACTGGGCAAACATTTCATGAGTTAACACTGGCTTACTAACCTGCACAGTTATTTCCAGAGCTGGTGTATGAGCTCAAAGATATGCTTCTATTGATCAAGCTTATTAAAGTGTTTGCTGATGGCCTACATCTGCCAGATACATGACTGCTTCATATGGGAGCCTAATACAAAGCAACCACTAGGTTGTGCAACTCACATATGTTAAATGTAAATGAAATAAATCCAAAAAGACGCAGCACAAAGTAAAGGACATTTGAACAAAACATTTGTCCTAATCAATCTATTTTGAGCCAGTGCTGCTGGGACTTTTCGGGCACAAGTATGGCAGTAACTGCCCAAAGCACCACTTGCAGTGCCGACACCACCCAGATGCTGAGACAGCAGAAGCAGACTCACAATGAATGTGACTCCTGGTGTGGGAATTGCACTGAGCATAGACAAACCCTCTGTAGTACCCTCCTCATGCAAACCTTGCACAAAGCAGGCATAACAACTGAGCATCACTCCAGCTTTAAACACTCCTTACCCTGGGGCTGCTCTTAGCGTTTCCCTTCTCCAGTATCAATAAACATCATAGAAATAGCTTGCTGAACAAGAACAGAGCTTTGGTTTTGCACGCGGCAGCATTAGTTGAAAGCATAAATACATTTTGTTAAAAACATGTATCCAAGGATTCCTTACATGGTTTATAGATTAATATAGAAAAAAAACAATGACATCAGTAGAGGAATGTAAAATTTGACCTTCAGCTAGACAGTGATTGGCATTGACTGTAATTCTTCTGGAGATTTCACATAATCAACCTGCTGCTGCATGTGGGGAGAGTACATAATCAGTAGCTCTTGATCAGAGACCACTTTGCATTAGAAAACAATCTAGCACTGGCATTCAAAAGTGTAAGTTATGTGACAACTGTAACTGGAAACTAGTTATGGGGAAGATACCAAAGGGAAGGTGGAAAATTATTTTATTCAAATTTGAACAAAATAATACAGTCACATAAGTCTGATACACTTCAGACTGAGAAAGGATTATTGACTTAATCTATGGATGCTAGTTGCTGATTCACTGATTAGATTTTTTTTTTTATCTATGACTTCCACCAACATCTCACAGATGCATATACACATGGTTCTCTCTTCCCTACTGGCTCCCTCTGTTTTATTCAGCAGTTTTTGAGGACCCTACAAATATGATGTAGGAGTTAAAGACAGACGTCCGTTCTAGATGGTACAAGTCAAACTGGGAAGCAGACCAGTACAGTTCATTTCAGATCAGCCATTTTAAAAAGTATATCCAATTAAAAAAATTATCTACTTCATAATCCTGTTTCAGAAGGATTTTACATCCTTGTAATGATAAAACCAGTTATTCTACATTAGTTGTATATACTCACTCCTAGCATGTACATCACCGATAAAAGTTACCTAAGTTTTGCCTAACTGTTCATGTAAATTCAATGATTGCATGTAAGGAGTTAATAACTGACTTATTTTCTAATATTTATGTGCACTTTCAATGACTGCACAGGCAAATATAGATACACAAAGTAGAGCAAAACCTGAACTTCATTAAAATATGGCAATCACTATAATTAAATAGAAGTTTAAGGACCAAAGAACAAGCATCACCAGGCTGAGTCAATTCCCGCTACAAACAATGCCTTGTACCTTTTCTGGGTACAAACTAACAAAGTTCCAGTGCTGAGAGTTAAGGGGAAAAGAATTAAAAGGCTCTTTTTAGCACTGATCAGTTAGAATTACAATTTCCCCTTCAATGAGTCAGAGTTTCAGGACCTTCTGGAGGGGAAAGTAGTAACACCTCAGCAAAGGAAGAAAGCCTGTGGTTCTTACAGCTGCATAAACAAACTTCCACCTTAGTAGCATTCAGTTTTACAAAGCCTACAGAGGCTATGCCACTCACTTCAACATCCACTGGTGCAAGCTCAGGATCCGAAATATGAAAGCTTTACAATTATATACAAAAGCTCGTTACTGCATTAAATAGATGTCAGATGAGCATAAGCTTCAATGCAATTTGTTGACAAACCTCACCTCAGAAGTTGTATAAATCAAAATACCATTCCTCAGTAACAATATATTCTTTAAGGCACATTTGATACGAAAAAAAAGAAAGAAAATATTAAAATGCCTTCCTTACCGTACCTGCAATGTGTTTGGGTTTGTAAAACAGTAAATCAAGTCATCAAAAAACACAGGGTAGTTCTTTACACTGCAGTTAACCCATAAAAGAAAGCAACTGTCAATGCAAATTCAAACGGATATTATCTTTATCAGGCCAACAAACAGGAGTTGCCAATCAATACTCTGTTGCATTCATAGCAGCTTCATCTACTGTACAACTTACCCTTCTGATCAGATATGTGCAAATGCACATTGTAATAAACCATTCAGTGTGCCTGTTTCCTCTCTAATATAAAAGAAATATAACTTGCCTCATACTAAAAGATCTCCCTTAACCAAATAAACTTCCTCAAAAAACTTAAAAAAAACAGAAAAAGTATAAAATTCAACAGGAATGTCCACCTTATTAGGTCTCAGCTTATACTTCAGTATGAACTTAGAGCAACCCCTTTTCCAGCCCTAAGATGTAATACCTTCATATTGCCCGAATGGAAATCCCAAAAGAGGACTGTAAAGGAGACATCTCTTCAGTTGATTTGCAGATCAAATACAGGGAGTGTTCTGGTCCAGGCATCCCCTGTTTGGAGTAGCATTCCCAGCTGTCACATTTGCACAAGTCCCTAAATATGTATCCTCAGCTTATGGCTAAAATGTAGATATACCTCTATGAATACAACAGTTTGGATAAGAATTTCTGTGCTGAATGTGCAAACAGAAGCAACTTAGAAAATACTGTGGAATTGTGCACCTTTGCAAGGGAAAACCAACATTCTATCTTTCTTGGTTATACACACACACGTGTATATATATTGGGAAGAAGGTCATTTCAGCAGGCCCCTTTTTAAATTATTCATTGTTGCACATACAGACTTTTAGTACTATAAAAGGTCACTCCTCTTCTGATTCTGCAATGCTTTCTTGTGGAGTAAAGTGTCCCATGAATATGCAGACGCACACCCCTGTAACACTTCAGTCACTGTGCATTAATGTGTGCTCTCTGTATATTTCAAAGTCAAACAAATAATACCTGTCATGAACATGAATTTCTAATATCTTCTATATTTCATTTTAAATGAAATGTCAAAATGATGGAAAATATTTCCCAGAAAGTTTGCAAAGGGCAGTAAAAAGCTGCAATATGTAATTCTGCACTGGTGCAAAACATCATTAAATGGACGTTGCCACAGCTTAAATCGGGTTTTTTAAAAAAATTTTACTTACTTTTGTCAATCCCTACACAGTGTAAACTGTGAACAGAAATCTGTTTGTAATCCTGATTTGTCATTCTCCAATTACTGAAGTCAGTTAGATTGCCCTGCAGCTGAGAAAATGGATGCCAGTATATTCTTTTTCCTTTGTTATGCAGTATCATGTTGACATAATATTTACAAAACACACTGAGCTGGAAGCCAAGTTTGGATGGGTGGCGTTTGCAAAGATTGATTTTCCTGGCTCTGGCACCTGGCACGTATAAAAGCGCTTTTGTACATTTATTCACCAACATTGGTTCATCTCACTAAGCATCAAGGAAGTCTTAATCAGTTTGTGGGTATTCCAGTCACTTGTATTCAAATTATAAGCTGCCTTTCACATCAACCAGCCAGGCCTAGCTTGTCCTTCTCAGCTCCTTGACTTGACATCTTTCTCCTGTCCTTGGCAATCCTCCCTTCCTCATAGCACTAGGTTGTATTTTTTGTAGTCATTCAACAGCCTGTTTCTTTTGCTTTCCTTCCCTATCACACAGCTATCAGCTTCTGATGCTCAAGGAGGCCAACAGTTTGGCTATCCTATATGCCCATGTGCTTACCGAACATGCCAGAAAGTTCTTACTTATGTCTCTCTCAGGCCACACGAGTTCTGTTTTCCCATTCCTCCTCAAACTGTTCAGCCCCATCTGCCTATCACCAGGAGCATGAATGCTTAAGTCCACCCTGGATTTCTTACCTGTCACTTCCCACAAATCCAGATTACAGTCAGTCTACCTTCCCCTCAGAAGCAGAGCTTCTCAGGACACTCCCCGAGATGTGTCATGATGAGAGGCTACAAACATACAATTCTTTCTGGCAAATATGAAAGCGTTTGACCCGAACCACCACCAAAAAGGCAGACAGTGCTACAGTGCTTTTAAATTCTCTTTAGAGTAATCCAACAGTTGGTAAGAAGCTGTGAGTACCTTTAATATGCTGCAGATTCAAGGCCAAGTGCTGGTATAGTTTCTCCATTTTAAGTGGTACATTCTCTTCCCCCCTCAAAGGAGCAGTTCCTGACTGAAAACACTGGACGTTGACTTTAGCTGGTACACTGTAGAGCAATGCCATTAATTCAAAGGATCTATGGTGATTTATGCTTGTAAAGGTTGTTAACAAATGCCTAGCTAATAGATGCTACTGGACCTGGTCACAAGTAGCAAAATCATTCTCTTTTGGAAGGAATTAGGTAAAGTCAGATTTCCTTCTTTTTATTTGTACAAGTATTTTGCCTTAACTACTAAAGCCTTTTGTATGTAACTCCTCTGATCTTCAAACATTTTGGAAAGGTTTGGATCTCAAAGCTTGCTTCAACCAGAATTATATGATCAGCTGTTGGATATTGCTCCCATTTATGAGAAGACTGTAAACAGATTCTGTGTTCCTGAACACACTGTGAACCAAAGAACAAGATAATTTCTTCAGTCATTGTTCTAACCCCTTGGGAGTCTGCAGCTTTCCTAACTCCCACTCTTTTCCTTCCATAGTTGCTCTGCAAATGCTTTTCTGTGTTTTCTCTTTCAGCTCACACACTGCATGGTTGGTGTGTGTGCTCTACCGGAGAATCTTTGTTAACCCAGTAAGTTCATCTTCCACTAGATCAGCTACGTTCATAAAAAGAGAATAAGTCATTAAGTCAAGTGGCATAATTTTATCATTAGCTAAGGAATACGGGAGAGTAAGTTTTGGTGGTTAGGGGCTGGGTGTGTTTTTTTAATGTTGGCACAGTTTCAATTTCTTTCAACATTAATATTTAAGACTTGTGATCCATCCAAACAGTTCACAGATGAAAAGATGAATCTTACCAAAAAAAAGAAGCATTGATTTTTAGGCAGCAAATGAATCTCTAATGTCCATACTACCTGCACTGTGATCTCTAGCAGATAAATTATTAATGCAAGTGTATGAACATCATTTTGTTGTGATTAGATTTCACTTAAATTTTAATTTAAAAAAATTCACAGGGGATCGAAGAAGCAGTCGCATAAGATAAGCGAGCCAGTCAAAGTTTTATTTCTCATGTTTGTGTGCTGGGATTATCTAGAATCTTATCATTCATGCAGCAAATTACCAAGAACTACATTAAAAATGTGTATAGCCATTTTCATTTTTGAAAGATTCAAGACTATAAATAATTAAATGGGCAAGACATGTGTTATTTATGAGCTGAAATGACAGTTTTAATTTAGTTCTTCGTTTAGCTGAGCCTGACATATTGAGACTAAGTAAAAGAAAACACAGAAAATATTTTAAAATGACATCTCTCAGAGCTTGGACCTTCCAAGGGTGCAAATCAAACGCTGTTTGGTTTTTTGTTTTGTTTTCCTTCAAGGCCCATCAGAAAACAATCTTCATTCTAGACCTAGTATTGCATGTCCGTGAGGATTCTGAGGTAGAGCAACCACAGTAGCTTCACAAAATAAATCAGCCATGTTACTTTTTGCAAACATTCTGAAGAGACAAATTGTTTATTTAGCACACGAATACCCATCCCCATCAGACATGTTGCTCAAACCACAGCACTATTATGAAGCAGATATTTCCCATAGTTTTCTCATTCCTTTTCTCTCTACAACCATACTCCTGCACTCCTGTCTAAAATACTATACTGACTTTTTTTCAGCAACCATGTGAAATTCATAGACTGACTTTCTCCCAGGACAAACAGGAACTTGGTTTGTTAACAGGTAAAAGGGAACATATACAGTGATACATATACTAGTCGTGACACAAGTCATATTCTTGTGGATGGAAATATCCCATGTGAGAAAATAAGGGACTCCAAAAACCTCTTCAACAAGGTTTCCATAGAGCTGGCTGAGTAAGATAAAAATTGAAGGTGCCCACCTCATTTCCCAGTGGTCATTACCTATTTATTTAGTAGCATAAAAACATCAAGTATTGGGTTTTGTCCACATGCAGGTAAAAAAAAAAATTGAATCTATTCTTTTTTCACTGGAAGATTAGCTTGTCTCAAAAAAAAAAAAAAAAAAAAAAGGAAAACAACATCACAACTTTTCATGCAAACAATACATAGCAGTTGAAATACTTATTGAAAGAGATTCTGGAAGAAGCCAGCAGGTGTTGAGCAGCATTCAGACCAGAGACACCTGCCATAGATGTCAAGAATATTAAAAGAAATTAGAGACTTAGGAGAGGACAAACACAGATTAAAGCTAGAAAAGTAACAGGCATCAGGAGAAAAATAAGACAGTACTAATCACACAGAAGAAATGAAAAGCTTGTAGAGAAACACTGCTGAGACACCCACCCCACAAGTAGCCACAGAAAAAAGTTTCCAAAGTTGCAGCCTGAAGTAAACTTGGTCATATACATCCTATCATTTTAGAAAGGTGCAGAAGCTTATCTCAAATCCACTTTTTTTCTTTTTTGTCAGAGTAAACCAATATATGTCATGAAAACAGCTAATAAAATATAAGAACATGAGCAAGATCACACAAAATAGACTGTTACAAGGTAGTATTTTCAAACATCTGGGAATCAGATGTCAGTGGGGTGGCTTTGAGTGACAGAGCAACACCTGCTCCAGTCCTGGCATGTGGGAGCTACTTCAGCAGTGGAGCTGTGAACTGCCTGATCTACAGAAATATACTGCATCTGGAAAACAGTTTTGTTTAGTTGTACCTGAAATTCAGATTCATTTCAAGGTCACAGGTCATTAAGGCATATTTTTAAATGTATTAATGAAGTACAACTTTATTTTTGTGCATCAAATTTCTTTAGCCAACTCTAAAAGATGTCTAAAGCAGAAAATGCATATGAAATCACCAACAGCACTGCTTCTCATTGCCCTAAAGAAAGGAGAAACACGTAAATGCCCTGAGCCAACAGAAGTAATTATTATTTATATGAACTGAAGCTCAATGCCTGGCAGTGAGGTGGTGTTATCCCTCTGTTGTGGTTTAAGGTTTGGGGAAGGGGAGGGACAGGTGGAGCGGCTATTCCACTCCCCTTCCTGCCACACTCTATCAAAGGACACAGGCAGTTCCGCTCGCCCCTCCTCGCTGGGATTGCTGCTGGCTCCGGACGGCTCTGTGGCTGCTACAACTCCACGTGGCTCAGGAGAAATCCAGTGGCATCCGAGGATCGGTGTTGTATATATTTGTATATATACCTTCCCTTGTTACCTCTGTATATTTCCCTTCCTCTGATATCCCTTTTGTTACTCCCTGTTAAAAGTTGTGATCTTAATTTTCCAACTTTGTGTGAGGCCTTTCTTCCTCCCCTGGGAGGGAAGAGGGGAGGGGAAAGAGGGGGGAAACCAATTCTGCTCCGTGGGGGTTGCCCTGAGCCCTAAACGGAGACACCCTCTTGTAAACAAGGAGGCCAACTCTACACGTTTGTTTTCTGGACACAATTCAGTGCTTGTCTGGAACAGTCAGAAAAACATCTGACAGGTTGATGGACACCTTGAGAAAGTTTGCCTTGCCAGTCAACAACCCGGCGGCCTTTGGTTCACCGAAGGCTTCAGCAGCACCAAAGGGGGATAAAACCTTGCTCACTGCAATGGATCTACATGTGGAAGATCTACCGACTACTTTTGCTACAGGGCGGATTTCTTCAGAAAGTCTCGTGGAAAAGAACTGCTGGCATTGATTAAAGAACAAACAGGTAATATTTGCTGACACTCAACAGCCTGAGGACAGCACCTGATTAAAAGAGTTTTGATACTGAGTCTAGGGCACTGAAATTTGAGCATAAGACCATGATCAGATTAGTCAAAATTTTGCCATCACAGAAGATAGGGACTCACCATGACATAATACAAAGAAAAAGGCACACAGGTGCTGAAACAAGGGAAGATCTGTTCTGTAGATAGGTTTAGCATTCAGTATCTGAAGAAGGTGCTTTCAGCTTATTACTATACTGAATAACGTGTACATTGTATGTTGCAGACATTCTCTCAGGCTCCTTCACTCATTTGACAGCCATGCTATTCTTGCTATAGAGGTTTGGGGCATTAAACATTGCCAGATGTAAAGACAGGTGTATTTGTTATATAGGTAAACATTATATATTAAAAACACCAACAAATGTTCAAGATTAACTAAAAACTTGCATATTTAATGTAAAGCCACTTCCCCATCCTGTCACCCCCCTATCCAATAATTTAGATAGCATTAATTTTAAAGCAGATAAGTGGAATACTCCACTATAATTCATCAACACTGATCTCATATCAAAAATGGAGAGTATTTTAAAAATCATAAAGTTAATTAACCCTTCACTTGTATTAATCCCAATGTACCATTGAAAGGGATAAATACTAGTGTATATAATGGGTAAAATAACTCCAACAAACTACAGAATACTTATTTTCTCCACATTAGTGCTACAAAAAGACACAATCAAAACTTGCCATTTTTGCTTCCTGATCAAAACAAGTCAGAACTGAAAACGTTTCCAAACAAGAGTAAACCTGGAAAATAAATGCCATTTCAGAAATAAAATCAAAGTTTATATGAAACAGTGTTTTCTGAAAAACAGTTATCTCAAAAATTTATAATATTATGAGCTAACACAAAAGTTTTTTAGACAGCTTTGCCACTAGTTCATGGAGTGCTCAGTTTCTATTTTCCCATCAAGTGTCAAAATATCAGATTTTGTGGCTATCAATAAGATTTATTTTTTTTTAATTTAAAAAATACACCAGCTTGTCTGTTTCAATCAGTAACAGTACACAGTGTATCCTAGTACAGTATAACAAAGTATATCTTCTCCTGTGCCAGTACCACTGACATGTTAGGAAATCATAGAAGACATAATAATGTATATGATCTCCTGGCTCAGTACTACCAACTTAATAGGATATCACAAAAAAGTGACAAATACTTTAAAAAAAGATTATCGGAACAAAATCTAATTTTTAAATGAAAGTATTCAAGGGAGAGAGAATTAAGAGTTATTTATTTGAAACTAACGTGATTTCACAACAAAAATACATTTAATTGGCAATGGGATACTGCCACAAATGAAATTCAAACTTAAGTGCTTTGTGTCCACTGATAGAGTATACTCAAGCCTTAAAATCATAAATAGATACAGTCTGTTGAATAAACAGCTGAGTATCTTTCTAATCCAGCCATACAATAAAAAGAACAAACTATTTGCTATTCTGTAGCAGTACTTCTAAACTGTGGGGGGAAAAAAAAGTTGATAGGATTTTAGGTTTGTTTAGTTTTTCATTACTACAGTAAGAAGGAAGAAAATCCAACTAAGCTTTGAAAGGACAAACAGCTCTTCATGTGCAAATCACATATATACTTAAAACTGTGGCGAAATATAAGTATTTTCAGGCTATCAGATGCAAAACAAAAGTAATGGAAATTTTGTATGCTCCTCTCACTTGCATAATCGCTGACTGCATTTAATTGAAACCTTCCTGAAAGCTTTTGAGCTGAGACTAATGATGGCAGTTCTGAGACAGCAGAATTTTTCAAAAATGTAGTTGGTGGGGATAAAGAGGGGTATAATGAAAGTCTGTTTGCAACATTAACTAGAGTGTTACTGGTGCAGAACTACCAGAAATTATCAACATACATCTTTGCTCAGGTAGGCTGCAGATAAAAACTTATATGGCAAAAAGGGAAATTGTTCACTGGGTTTCCTCAAGTACAAGGTACCCCAAAAACCCAGTGTGAAAGAGAAAAAAAGTGACTTTGATTTCTACTGGCCACTTACTTGAATTCCGCGGAGCAGATAAAGCTGCCTGTAGATATACAACAAAAAGTCAAGGGCAAATCTTGAACAAATAATAACTAGCATTTTTCATGTGAGTTGTCCCAGTCATTGTTCAGACATGAAATAAAGGTTTTGTTGATCATAGTAACAAGCAGTGATACTTCAATATAGTGTACCAAAACAAAACCAATCTATATCACTGATGAGTTTATACAGATATTTACAGTCATATCTGGGAAGAAATAGATATTTAATGTAAAGACCTATCTCTGAAATAATTCAGTAGTCTCTAAACTAAGGCAAAGGTACAGAAAATGAAGAGATTGTAACATGCCCCGGTGCATATAATTTATGGTTTAAAGAAGATGGAGGGCTAGATGCAGTAATGGACATAAGCTCAGAAGCCAGATTTTGACTTGGTACATAACCCTGTAATAGCTTAACAGCCTTCCTGTTTTCCCCAATGTCCTCTATGCCAACATCAGGACACATGGCACATCCAGCTGCTTGCCTCCTGCCTAGAATCCTTCAGAAACACAGAAATGAAGCATCCCTTTGTCTTAGGAAGCCACCAAATGTGCAAACTTTAAAAGCTAGGGCTCTGTTTCTATGAAGGTTTCATGACATTTTTTGATAGAAGTATGATTTGCATGTACATGTTATCTAGCTGTACATATAGCCCAGGCTAATATTTGACAACTTTAATGCTACATTCTTGGGTGGGTTCTCAAACAGACTCAAGAAAGCCAGATCATGAGCTCTGGCTGCCTGGTGAAAAGGACAGAGCCAACAGACCAGAAGAGGATCAAGCAACTTTAACACAAACCCAGTCTCAGCCAGCATGCTGCAGGGATCTCAAAAACATCAAAAGTGGCACTGAAAGGAAAACAGGTGTTTTCCCCAATTCCCCTACACTCAGCTCTTTACATTGACTCTGCTCCATTTTAAATAGGAGTCTTCTGGCTTTGAATATCTAAAGCATAAATAAGTAAATAAAAATGAATAAAAATACCCAGGCTTTCCTTAGGTCTTTAAAAAAAGAAAGAAAAAAACCCACACAAAAACCCCCAAACCTAAACCCAAAAAACCCTGATCAACTGCTTAATTATCTACAAAAAACACAGATAGAAATATGAGTCAGCACTATAGATACTAAAAATTCAGCTGTGGAAACACACAATGCACTCACAATACCTGATGAGGTCTGCTTTTCTTACTTGCCAAGATGAGTTTCTAAGAAATTTCTTGATGGACTTGGAGCACTGAGGAATAGCAAGCTAAGGACATGCTTGCATGGGATGGACAGCCAGTCTTGAGCTGATCCAGGCAGTACTTCTACATAGTACCACCCTGGAAGAGAACATTAGGGCAGTGCTGCACTCAAGGCAGCAGGTCCTCTGCAAGCTTTTATCACCAGCATGACTTCCCACTGCAAAAGAAGCCTGCTTCACATAGTTCAGACATATCTATCTAGCTTAAAGAGTATAAAAAAGCTATCCAAAATCGTAGTATCCAAAAAGCTATCCAAAAAATGTAGTAAACTACTGCACCATCCACAATTTCTATTCCAGTATCTCCTTCCACTTTAGGCACACCTCACCACACAAGGCTTGGATGTCTTTAGATGTATCCTCAGAACAGTGCAGAGAAATCTGTAACTGCAAGTAGCCTCCTGTAGCTACTCAGTGG
>VYZX01017623.1:32087-80155 GCA_013401335.1 Brachypteracias leptosomus | reverse complement strand
TTATCCAAACCCCCAAAGATCTTGAGTACAATCTCTTCCTTTTAACAGGTAGCTTTAAACTCATTTTCAGATCAAGTCAAAACCCAGTATTGAACAGGAAAAGCTGTGAAAACTAAAAAAAGAAACACGAAGCAGGTACAGAAGCTAAAGCCATATTCCTGTAAAAATTAACTCTTTTGTGGTGAACGTAGACCTTAAATCCAAATGATACTGCAGTTCAAAAAATTAAGCAGTATTATTTCAGCTTTAAAACAGGATATAATTTTGCATTGGAGAATTTATTACATTTGTGGAACTCTCTTCTCTTGATGCAACCTCTCCCTGGGTTTCTTCTCCCAAGTTTTAGTTCTACTGGAGCTACCAAGCAGGGACATCTCTTCCCTTTGTGTCTCTATTCATACTATTACGGTGAGACCCCTACAGACTGGACCTCCTAAAGAAATCCCTGAATCTAAAAACACCTAAAAATAAATATTACACAAGTATTACTGAGCAAATGGAAATTAAATCAACATTTGCTCCCTGACGGTACGCATTACCTAATTCCCCAAAAGACTGTAAAGGTCTATCATACTTCAGTCATCCTGATGATTCTCTTCCTTGATGCTACCATGAACAACCAATAAGAATGTACCAGTACCAAAAGATTTAGGGCATCCTCCAAACACAGTATTATATACTGCATTTTTACATGTAAAAGATATTTTTACATGTTTTCCATGGGATAGCTATTAAAAACTTTTTACTAAACAAGAAATACAAATGGTGGGGAATGTTAATATTTGTCTTCTTGTTTTACACTTTTGTCTGTATTAAATGCTTTAAAATTATGGCAATTTATATATAATGCTGATACTTGACTTTATCAGACAGTTTGAAATACACCCATGAGGTCTTACAGCACAGTGTTTTAATGGTCTTCATATTTTTTCAAGTTAAGAAAGAAAATCTGCTGCTGTGCGAAAATATGACTTGTCCTTGCCTGTCCTATATGTTTCCCATTTGGGACTTCAGATACAAGAGGATATAAACCTTTCTTATTTAAACAATGAGCTCAATATTTCTTTGTTTGCAGAGTCAGAAATAGCACAATAGATCTTTTTTGAATTAGTCAAAGACAGACCTTGTGGCATCCTCAACCTGACTGAAATGCAGAAACAGTGGAAAGGTTTTTGGATATTCAGTAAATTAATATTCTGGAGGAGCAGCTGTTTGGTAGGCAATGAGATAGCGTGAAAGAGGAAAAAAAATGACTAAGTTTTAAGTAGTGCGTGAAATTTAGTGTTAAGTAATTTTTATAATAGATGTCCAAAAAAAGTCAGTGAAGTTGAATATTAATGCTGTTTGGTGGTGTTAAAATTTAAGAAAAAGAAAAATTCTAACTGAGACCTAGGCACAACCTCTTTGCTGTCCTTTTTGGCTGAAGTTTTAACTTCTAAGTCTTCTGTATCTTCAGTATTAATGGTACTGTAACAGCAAGCTGCATTTGAGCTGGAAATGGAAGGTCTTTTAGAAGACACTTTTAAAAAATGATACAAATATATGAATTAGAGTGTATAATTGTAAAACAGGGTAGATATATAAGGAGCAGCCTTAACAGCAGAAAAGCTTTTACTTAGTGTTTCTCCTTCTGTGTATCATAAACTTGTATTTTAGTATTTCTAGAACTAAAAGTGATCTCTTTTTATATCTTTCTTCTCTGCTCTCTGTATTTTCTATTTATGGCTGTCATTAAAATACATTTAATTATATTCATGAATGTGGTGTTTAGATAAGTAGCAACAATCCGACACATCACGTCATCTAAAACATCTGATGGAACTCAGAACAAATTTAAGATTGATATAATGGCTGAAGCCCACAGTCTATGTGTCCATCAGTGACATGGTTCACCTGCTTACAGTGATTGGGTTGATGCCTTGAAATCATAGCAGCTCTACTGAACAATTACTGGACTCTCACTAGTGCTTGCACTGTGTAAAGGTAATGATATCCAAAACCACTGAAATCTCCAGAAATGTAATAACATCTCAGAGAACTCAACCAATACCACAACACCAAGCCTTACTATCAAGTAATTTGACCTTACATGAGAAGAGAATTACAAAACTATTCTTGGTCTTAAAGACTCACAAAGATTCCTCAAGAAATGTTTCCCAGTTGATCTCCATTTGATAGGGTAGCATCCTTCCTTGGTGATGACTAAAACTTTCAAATTTGACTCAGATTTGAGAGCACTGGGACTTCCTGGGAGCAACAATTGCCCTACGGGACTGAAGCTGTAAAGTGACACATTTTCATAAGACTATCAAATAATTAGGTAAATCTATTCAGCTAAAGATATTTAAATATACAGTAACTCCAAATCTTCAAATTGTCAAGGAAAGTTCTGAGATTAAAGCAGTAGAACAGCCCTCTTCCCATGTTTGTTCAGTAAAACTATGCAGGTTTCATGGAAATAATATTTCTGTGGATGTTACTGTCAAAGAAAATTGTTTCACCAGACTTGAATACATGTAATAATTTATGAAACTCATTACCTCTAGCCTATCATTTATTTTCTCATGAAGATATTAAAAGAGAGGAAGCATTTTTATAGTTAATTTTCCATACATTATTTTCATGAAAAAAAAAAAAGAAGAAATAGCTTATAGATCTTAAACCTCAGCAGCCTCTCCTGACAGTCAGTAATTACTTTCATATTATTGGGTAATGCATCATCAGAGCAACACTTGGAAGCATACAGATTTATTGCATGTGCTTTACTGGGCTTTAAATCTTAAATTAGTGATATACAGATTATCAAAGGAGATATTAACAACTGACTATTTTTAACAAAAGTTAATGTGAGAATATATATTAAAAGTTGTATAACCCTCTTTAAAATTCACTACAAGGTGTTATTTCAGAAGACAGAAAATGCTATCTTTCAAAATGCTACAGAGTTTGTGAGTTATTCATTGTCTTCTAGCAACACTAAGCTTTTAACAAGCACTTATGTCTGACGAGAAAACATCAAGGGTCACACTTGTAACAAGATCTTAAATTATTGCCATGGTTTTTAGTCAGCTAAAAGATATTTTTTGTAATTTGTTCATGGCATAAAAAGAAAGCAAAGCACATTTTGTGCTTGTTATAAACATTGTCCTCACAAGGTTTATGAAAAATGTATCTTTCATTATTATCCACTTAGACTGGTTTGCTAGCTGCCAAACATTTTGATGGAGCTAAAGAAGAGCATAAAAGTTGTAAGAATATCTGGAGTATATGGAGTGAAAATGAGGCAGCTACACTTTAGTTTGGTTCTGTGACTGACTTAACTGTCAGGACTGAAGGACAAAGGGAGACAAGATCCTTATGCATACATTAGTATTTAACATTCAGTTTCATGGTAAATATTTTTTCCATAATCAGCAAAAGAAACAAACTTCAGTTTCTAGAAATTTGCCTTTTGTAATTAGATCCCTTAGTATTTAAGAAGGTGTGAAATGCAATTGAAACTGCTTTGGTAGCTGGAGAAGAACTTAATTTAGAAATGTCCATCTCCCCTGTGGCTCTCCAGTATTTATGCCTAATGAACATATGCCAACGTCATTCACTTAAAGGAGACATTTAGTTTTAGTGTTCTGCCCAGGTTTGTCTCTTCAAACCACTTCTAGGGAAGTTTAGTGCATTACCCAGTCTTCTACCATATTTGATCAGTAACATTCCAACCAAAAGAGCCATTTGGCCAGGGGAGATGGAACAGATTATGTACACATGTACACACAATGTAATGATACAAATCACATTTTACTAGCAAAATCAACTTATAAAATCAAGATCCAGATTTCCAGAGCTATCCATTCAATTCATACTGGTTAGGCAGAGAAAAAGGGTGGAGTTGTGACCAGGGAGACAAACTTGCATTTCCTCAGTCAGTAGCTGGATCTTACATTAGACATTTTTCCTTTTTTTTCCAATGTAAAAACACATTTTGGTTTTGGGAAATTGTGGTAAGCCATGGTAGGACCTTCTTGATGATTCTTCACTATCTAATCCGGTACTCTAACAAAAATGTTGCGATAGCACAGCAACAGTGAGTCAAAAATAACTCCTTGAGAAGCAATACCTCATCTGTGTTATGCCAAGTGAAGCTCACATTAGGAGAGAACAGGACCTTTTATTTATGGATTTAACTAAGGAGATATAGGAATCTTTTTGGTACTGTGGCTGATCACATGTATGATTGCAGGCATCAGAAGCTCAATCCAGTGGATGTGGTCTATCCTGACTTCAGTAAAGCATTTGACACAGTCTCCCACAGCATCCTTGCAGCTACACTGAGAAAGTGTGGTCTGGACAATTGGGTAGCGAGGTGGATTGTGAACTGGCTGCAGGATAGAAGCCAGAGAGTAGTTGTCAATGGGACAGGGTCTGGTGGACAAAGGCCTGTCTAGTACCAGGCCTGTATCTAGTGGAGTCCCCCAGGTTTGGTACTGGGACCAGTGCTATTTAATATATTCGTCAATGACTCCTATGAGGGACTAGAGTGCACTGTCAGCAAGTTTGCTGAGGACACANGTGAGGGCGACAGACACTGGAACAGGCTGCCCAGGGAGGTTGTGGAGTCTCCTTCTCTGGAGGTGTTTAAAAACAGCCTGGACGTGTTCCTGTGTGACTTGATCTAGGTGATCCTGCTCCGGTGGGGGGATTGGACTAGATGATCTGTCAAGGTCCCCTCCAATTCCTAACATTCTGTGATTCTGTGAAATGCCTAGGATAGAAACTTGACCATAAGCTTTAATGTTCTTAATGTTTTTTTGATATATATATTGACTAATTTATCGCACTATGTAAACAGCAGAACGAGTCATTCACTATTGCAGTTTCTTTAGATTTCTTGATATTGTATGTATAAAGAAAAGAGAAAATAGACAGCATAATATATCTAGAAATTACTATCCCATACAAAAATTATTTAGTCCCAAAAATCTGGAAGGAGGCTGCAGTCCACATGCTATCCTAACAAAATTCATCAAAACAAAGCAGCTGGCCTCTAATAAGTTCTACAGGAAGACCATGAGTCACAGGCACTGATTTCTTTCCACTTCCAAACCCAGCAACTAACATCATTAGACACTAGGCTGCAGCAAAAGGTGTTACGCTCCTTTGGTTATAGTCTTCCATTGCTAACACGAGTGAAACTAAACTTCTCTGAACAGAACAGATTGGTACAGACATGAGACCATATCACACAGCAGTTCTTCTGTTTCAAAAGAGAATAGGCTTCTTCATAATTAATAGAATTCATTCAGAAAGTGGAACATTTTCAAAGATGATGAATCCTTAGATTAGAAAAAAATGCAAAGCTGTGAAATGAAGAACTTTTCTTCTCATTTAATAAATGTTTCTCGTTTATTAGTAGTATTATTCTGAACAGGCTGTCTGGAGCTGAACATACCTTCTCATGCCAGCTTCCAAGATACTAAATGCAAAGTTGTTATTGCAATTTTCATATATAAAGACGCTGCCTTAATGTAAAATTGGCAATTCTTTGAATAAAATGTATGCTTGAAAATACATCTAAAGTACCTTAAAGACAATTCCAGCATGTGTTACAATGAAAGATTTATTCACCTGTCAAAGAAAACCAAATTTTTCCAAGATAAATCTTATACAAGGCCACCCTGATACCAGGAAGAAGAAACTCTTTGAATTCTCTATGTAGTATGAATATCAACTAAATATTCATCCAATTTAGGTACTTTGTTTCAGAAAGATTTGAATTTTATAGTGAATTTCTACACTCTAGATGGCCTGAACTAGCCACTTCTAGTAAATATTTTCTTGAGATTTTTGTTGTGGTACCCCTATTTATTTCATGCTTAGTATCTCCTATACCACTCTTAAAGCTCAATAAATGCTTTGCAGCTACAAGTTACCCCACTGAGCAGCACACTATTTCATAAACATAATATTTTGAATTCAATGACTCTTTAATTTTTGATTCATACGGCTGGTTCCTGATTTTTTCCTTACTGTGATTTTATTGATATTTCAATATAATACAAGGAGCGTTCCTTTTTTACATTTTAAAGCATTATCTCTGAGCTATTCTGAATACACGCTTCTCTATTGATCCTGTTACCAGTTACAAGCTGAAAGCATTATCCAAGTTCTAACACATGACAGGTAATAGATGAGAAGAATGACCTTCTCATTGGCTTATTAGTTCTGAGGGCATTCAGAATTCATCAAACAACATCCTGTGCAGACTGGGCTTAATGGTCTTTGCTTTTTCTTACTGTTTCTAATCCTATGAATAAAATCCCAAACCCTAACCAGAAAATATTTTCCTCATCTGCCAATACATCAAAATCAACCAATCCACATGCAAAAGAATAGTCTTACTGCGGTTTCTCCTTTATATGTTTAAGGCTACCTGGTTTCTAATCAGTAGTAGAAGATAACCTCTTTATAATTATCACCAGTTATATAATCACCTTACTAGTTGCAAATTACAGGACCTTTCTGCTCTCACATTTAGTTTATTCATCAATTTCTCTTATTAGCAATATGTGTCAAATTAACTATTTCCTTGAAAAACTTTATCTTTCAAATTACCTGCTAGTTTTCCATTGTGCATATTAGCCAGTATTATGCTGAAAGGGAAACTCGTTACTTGCAAAAAATGAATATTAAATTGTTGGCTGAACATACCTGCATTTTTTGTCTGATGAAAATGACTCTTAATAGGGGTGAATATGAAATTTCAGGTACATGCTAAATATTGCCTGCCCAGATTGTGGCATTTTGTGGCTAGATCCAACCTTGGTACTACAGTGTGCACGTGTGAGGTGCCTGGCACTAGAACAGAGTTCAGAAGCCAGATCATTTGAGGGTAAGGGCACTCAGGGAGAGAAGGAGTCCTGAGTCTGAGTCCCTGGTGCCCAGGGTTATTTCTGTGAATTTTTTAACAGATGGTCATTTACGTAAGATAAGTAACAGGCAAAATACTCTGGCACTACAACCCAGGACTGCCTCTAAGTGATAATCCTAAATGTTAGCTACACCAGCAACGTTCCTTGTAAAATGCCAGCTCTTTCTGGCCCATGAGATCCACAGCTTTCTGCCCTTTTCCCTCACTCTGCACATCAGCTGCTATTGCTGTCTATCACTGGGTGATTTTCTCTGGGAAAAGCTTATGCTCACCTAAACATAGAAACTGTTAACTGAGTTAACATGGTAACCACCTGACTCTGATCTAACTTTGAAGTTATGATGTTTTGAGTGGGAGGTTGGGCTAGATGGCCTCTAGAGGTCTCTTCCACACTACATTTTTGTATAGTTCTAAGGCTATATGAAAGAGAAACTGTGACTCCTTTCATGGCTGTTTTAAGGTAGCTCTAACTGCATGTGTGAAAGGTATTATTTCAGGCTGTGCATGCCAAGTGGTTCAGAGGTCTCTGTCAGTTCTCTGGATTTCAGTGGGGCTTGACTGGAGCTAAGCAGGGGCTTGACTTCTTGCAGTTCATAGTGGGGCAGTTCTGATGGGTGCCAAAACTGTTGGTTTCAACTAAGTAACCTACCAAGTTTAGAAACTTCTAAGATCAATCTACTATGGAGTGGAAGTTTAGGGGTTTAGAGCTCTAGTCTAGAGAAATGAGGTCTACCTAGGTGCTGTCTGCACCGTGGTTTTGATCAGTTTTACTTGCTTTGTGGGGCATTAGTTCTTACACCCTTAACATATTAATCTAATTATTTTCAGAACAAATTACAATGCAGTCTGAAAGCCTGTGTCTGCCCATTTCCCCCTACTTATTTGCATCAAAAGAAGAATGTTGCTTTGTAAAACGATCTAGTGTTAAAAAAAACCCTATATGCTCCATTCCATGCTATCACCACAGATCACTGAGTATTTGGTTCAAGGCAGCAACAACAAGGAGATCAAACAAAACATTGGTTACTTGAAAGCGTAGTTCATAGAAGACACTGGATATTTTTTCCCAAGTAAGCAAAATCAAGCAATCCCTTTCTCAGAAGAATAGATCTTGGGGGAAGGACATGGATTAATTAAGGATGCATCCAGGTTACATGCTTCAAAGCAGCTGGGCTTTCCGACTGCTCCATTTCTACCATATGTTGTGAAATCTCCTCAAAACACTGCAGCAGTTCAGACGCCTTAGCCTGTTCAGCTGTCACAAAGAGAAGAGGCTCCACTGGAAGGAAGGAATATTTTGTCTTTCACTGTTGCTGTGAATCTGTAACTATATTGGCCAGTTTATTAATTGATGCAATAGCAAGTAATTCCAATTATAATGCTATGTTTTCTTCTGAAAATTATCAAAACAGTGGGATTTGTTTTCTGCTTCCATGCACTTTCTATAGCTACTTATGACTACCCTGAGACTGTGGTATTTTTATTGGTTTGGCCATCACCATGATGCTCTCTATTTTTCCTCCTTTCACACATAATGTGTCACATCTTCTAGATGATAATATTACACACATTTATACCATTTCTATACTTACATCTGTAGTATATATGAAGCATAATTATATAATGACAATAAAAGATGAAATTTTATTGCATGAGAGTGTTAAGTATGATTATAAACAAAGTGAGTAATTCCTGTATAAGCTATGTCAATTGATCATTAAGAACAGGAATAGCAAACAACAGAAAAAAGAAGATTCTCAATTCAGCAGAAACCAATAGTCTAAACTTTCCATGCAATATCTAGGGCATGTTGGCTGTGCTTACTCCCCAGTTTTATTATTATAAGTATGCCTTGCTGTTTAACTGGAAGGCATATTAACATTGTTTCCCCTTAATTCAGAATTTTCTGCTTTATGTCAGCTTGTGTTTCAAAATGAACAGCCTTGAAATGTTTGTGAGTTATTGTGTGGTGCTGTAAACAGTGCAGTATGTCAGCTGAATCAGACTGCTGAAAATGTATAGATCAATAATTTGGTTTATTTTTAGGTCTTAGGTTGCCCCTCTCTGTCCCAGATGTTGCTAGTCTTCTTTTAGCCTGAAAACCTGAAGGTTAGTTTGAAGTCATGGTCATATAATAGTTCTTTTTATATCAACAGCTGAGACTGGCCTTGGGAGATATTGTTGATGATTTCTTAACCTTTTGAGGCTGCCAGAATAGAGTCTGGCTAGATTACAAAAACATGCAAGTGAAACTATAAGGTCTATTACTTCATATGTGACCCTCCCCTTCACTGAGAGCTCCACTTGCAGAAGAGCTGTGTGTGTTCAGCATGTTTGAAAATCAGACTATAATCTTCCAATTAGCCCTGTAGCCCACCAAGGTATACATTTATCATTTGATCAGTCATGTAACCTGTTTGGTTATATATATTTCCTACAGGTGGGTGGATGATGAAACTGTTTTGAAAAGTATTATTTACAAGAATTTTAAAGATCTCTAAACATTAATAATCAGTGGTCACAAAACAGCTTTTCTTAACACATAAACCCAGTAATTTATAAATTTATTAACTGGGCCAGCTATTGTTTGTTGCCAGTGTTATTCTATGGGTATTCAGGAATCCTCCCTTTTCTTTGAAAATAAGCATAGGTGCTGACTACTGTAACCTTCCTGCTGCTCTGAGTCCGTTCACAACACAGTTCACAGCTTTGGAGCCATACATCAGTGGGAACTGGATGTGTAAGAAGATTTAAAATAAAACAATATTTAAACAATCAGACAAAAAATTTCTGTTGCACCTCTACACACTGCAATTTTAAGGCCAGAAGTCTGCTTTAAGAATTCATCAAAAATGTTAAGGGACACATGTCAAATTTTTGCCCCACTGCTTTCTTTAATAAAAGTCTATGTTTCGTGCCTCTGGGAAGACTTGTCTCTTTCTAACAATCAGTGTCAGGACACCAACCAAACCTGTCAGTGCAAAAGAGTGCAGAAATTGGACTCATCCCCTGAACAGACTGTCAGAAAAATGAATAATGAAAAAAGTTAAGTTGAGACTCTTCTAGAAGAAAGTCTAGCTTAGCACCTCTGGAAATTATAATATGAAACATTAAAAAGCCCAACTTTTACTAAAGTGGAATAGAAACGTAAATTTAGTTGTAGTGACAAAGAGCTACATTAAGATATGACAATGCCAATTTTTCAATGAGGGCTATTTGGCAGCTACTACTGGGCTATTCCTTTGAGTAAAAGCCAATGTTATGCAGAAACAGGCACCCAGGAGAAGTTGTGCTAATCTGCACTACACAAATGCAAGACCCAGGTGAAAAGCAAAGAGATCAAGGTATCTGCTTGTTTAGGACCATCACAGGGGCAGCACTTCATGCTGTATCTTAAGGCAATTTTCATCTTTACGTAATGTCCTCACTCCTGTTAAGTAGCTAGGCAATATTGGAAGGATCTTTGCAATAGAATTTATAACTTAACTTTTTGAAGAGATTCATTTATCTGTATTACTTAAAAGGTAAGATGCTGAGGATTTTATTTTTTACTTATTAAATGCTGTAGTGAAGTCTTGTTTTCTCCACCTGCATTTCAAAGATCGTATTTTTCACCCAAAGTATCAACCCCTGCCCCACAACATCTTCTGTTCCTTGTGAAATTATTTTCTAAACTTCATTCTCCTGTATGCATTCCTCACATGCTTTCTGAAACACAATGGCCATGACTCTCATTTATTTTATTAATTATTCTTCCTTTACCTTGTGAAGATAGGTATGTGCCACCCCCTCCATTTTCACTGTCTTCACTATCTGAATTACTTCTCCAGCTTGTGGATATGATAGAAGTCATAGAGCTGTTAGCTCTGCAAAGAAATGTTTGACCTTACTGATGCACGAAAGAGAACACAGAGTGCAGTGATCCAACTGTGAAGCTCACTGATACCTTAGTGTGGTGCACACCAGAATCCATGTCTCTATATTTTGAGTTGTACAGTGAGAGGAGCCACAGTAGTCATATTGCCCGCTGTGCACTTTTGGTGCTGTTTCACAAATTTAGGTATGAGAGGACTGTGTCTACATGAGCATATCCTAATTTTCTTATATTATGCTTCTGCCATGTTCTATTCTCAACACTGTGCTCAAACCTTCCAAAACCACTTTTACACTATTCTGCATTTACAAAATGGATCTACAGGCCTATGGAAAGTTTTACAAAGAGATCTACAGGCAGACATGCAGTGGAACCTTCAAAGTGCTGACTCATATTGAAATCACTGGGGATTAAAAACATCTACAGGACTACAAGTAGCTACTTCCACCTTCTGAATGTCTATTTCTAATCTAATTAATGAATAACTAGCTAACTAGATCTTTGACTATTGAATTCAGTAGATCTGAAGTTATTTACACTTCCTAGGAGTTTCTCCCTGTACCTAATCCTAGAGTTTAAGCTGCAGCAGCAACTAAAACCACCAATGACTGAATATAATAAGAGAAAAAGGAAAAGCTGTGGGAAATTCTTTCCAGTTATGATGAATGGTATATTATCAAAGTTTGCTACATGAATTGCACTCTACACATTGGGTGAGATAGTTCTAGAAAGTGACATAAATCAATGTCAAATTAAATTGGAAGTCTTTTGTGAAATGTAAAGACTTTATAGAGCATTTCAAATTTATTTTTAAATTTATTTAGTTTAGGAAGGTTTAACTGATTCAAGGCATTTCTATTGGACCTTTTCATAATATCTAAGTTGCTTGGAGGGTAAATATAGATTTATTTATTTATTTCTCATAACAGTGCCATTAGTAGATAGAAACTTGGCAGTCTGGCACTAATTAGGAAATCAGAATTTTGAAAAAACAATCAAACTTGACTTATGCTTGCCTAATTTATAAAAATTTGTCTTTTTAATAACTGTTATGAATGATTTAAAACATATCAAAATGAATCCAGAAGAGATTAAATCTTTCACAACTGACCGGGGAAGAAAGTACAGTGGTTGCAGATTCAAGTTAGCTATCAAAGAGAAAATATATGAAAGATAAAAATCCAATTACTTTGTAGACACTCACTGATCTCAAGATAGAACTGACAGAACTTTTATCTCTATTTCTCTAGGACTGTGTACAATACATTCCTTTTTATATTCATCAAAGGGAGTAGGAGCATGGACAATATCTGGCATGGTACCAAGGTAGATAAGCCTCAGTCTGGCCTATGGAAGGCAGGTCAGCAGTGAGTCAAAAGCTACTCTTGATAAGATCTTATGGAATCCCTGTCTGCATTCTACTACAAAGCACTTCTAACTTCTGTCAGTGGATGGGCATTTCAGGGATGACTCTCTGTTTATTAAGATTATAAAAGTTATTTGGGATACTCCATATCATAAAATTTTTCTTCAGTATGTTGCACATTAGTAGCTTGTCCTTGCCTATCACCATATGACATTACAACACAAATGTTATAATGATACTTAATTTAGCTGAAAACTTCTGTTACCTTCATAGGGCAATAGTGCTCTGTCTTAGAGCAAAGGAATATGATATCTTGAATTGTTTTCAGTTTTGTTTCAGTTGTATGCCTCATTCCTAAGTACGACAGAATGTGTCATACATCATCCAGTCCAAAAGTATCTGCTTTTCATTTTGACAGCCCTTTTGGTTTACATATACCAAAAAGATACCCGTAGGAAAGAGCATTAAGAAAAGCCAAAGAACTGGAACAGAAATTACAAGACGTAACTATGATATTTATACCAGTAGCTTTTTTTCCATTGAGAAATAGAGAGCTTAAAAGTTTTGATTGTTCACAGTATCATCTAAAGTTGTAAACTACCTCATGGGAAACTGAATTGGAGGTAAAACAAGTAATGGCTCAGACCCTTCAAATTGTCTTGGAGATATCCAAATCATTCATGAAAGGAATAACAATCTATTGAATACACTGATAAGTGGCTCCATAAAACTAAAAAGAAACTAAAAAAATGGGTATTACCTTACCTGGGTAACCTTCTCTGTTACATTGTGCGTTCGGTCTTTCACCTTAGGTGCAATAATTGCTTTCTCCGAAGAAGGAGGAGATGAAGATTTTTTTTCACTTTTGATATCTGAAAAGTTCAGTGTGAGTTGAGGAATTTTGTTGATTGTACTGTATTTGTTGAGATTTGAATCCGATGTGGATCCCAACAGACTTGACTTGATATGATTAAAAGGCCCTGAAAAATCAGAACATATATTTAGTATTTGACAAATGCAGAGAAATAAGGTATCATTAAAGTTTAAGTGGGATCTGTTAACAGGGTATTTAAAAACTATTTTTCACTACACTACTTGTTAATAGTAGAAATTGTCTACATTTTAAAACTAACTATTGCTAATGAGAATCAAATCTAGTATTGGATGTAAATATGAAATTTCCTTTACATATGGCCCCCAAAATTTTTTATAAAAGTCAATAGATTGCAAAGTACATAACGCATCCATCCTTACTTGTTTTCATGTTACTAGGTATGCTGGTATCCACCATTATAATTTTGGCTGAATATAAAGACTATATCTCATTTGTTTATAGAAGTGGAAATAGGATACCTGATTATATAAACGTCTGGACTAAGCAAAGACTCTGCTATCACACCTGTACCGTTACTCATGTGTATATGACAGTTCAAAACCAGTTTTTGGGAAACTGGGAAACTGAGTAGATCCTACTCTACCCCTGTCTACTCATCAAATAACTCCATAATAAACAATGGAAATATTAACCTAACATTAAAAAAAGCCCTTAATTTTTGGAGTATCACAAACTGACAAAAAGTCATTTCTTTGTCATTACCAACAAAATATTGAAAGCCATAGGGATACCTGTATGTTGAATATTAATGGAGTATTTGATATACACTTAAGCTTCTTATACTACTTCAGTGCACCATGATAGATAAAAAATATGGAGTTTGTATACTTCATGAGGTAAATGTCCATTATTATATTTCTTTTCATTATTGGTCAGAGTTCTTTGTAAAATAAGAAAGCAACATAACTGATCAGTATACTCATTTTGTACTGTCCTCAAGAAGTTGGTCCAGAAGCAAAAAAATATTCATAGTAAAGAAAATTTCCCTTTGAGAATAATACTGGAAAAAAGAACTATAAAGATACTTAGACAATGGGAGCTAGATCCAGTTACGGATTTAAGAAAAACTCCAGGTCTTGCAGTCAGTAACAATGTACCTAACATGGGGGATCCAAGAGTATTTCTCAGATCCACATGAGAATCTTACTGCATCCTAATTCTATAACAGGCAACAATGTGATGTTTTTTCTTCTACTGTTTTTATTTCTACTACTTTTTTTTTCTTTTTTTTCATCTTCTAGGAGGGAAACAAGAATGGGTGCTATGGTTCAGGAACAGCCAATGGGACAGGATTAGGCCTACGGGGTGAATTGCAGAGTCAACAGCAGAACAGCTGGATTGTATTTGCAATGTGTGAAGGAGTGAAATTTGAAGCATCAGCTGCCTGGAGATAGCTGTGGGGAAATGCTTCAGGCAGTGCTGAGCTCTACTTTTTCTTTTTTCTTTTTTTTTTTGTGTGTGTGAAATTCTTTAAGTGTGGGCTGGTCTTCCCTCACACCTGGCTTAGAATGTTTGCTGAAGAACTAGACTTTTAATTTGCTTTCTTAGCTTTCTATCTCATAAATTCAAGTTAATTATACATTAATCTGAGCCTGAGAAATACTCTACTACTCCATTTCAGACTGGGCTACTGTACAGAAAGGAATTCCAGATAACAAGGGCAGGCATGATGCTCCAGCCTAAGAGTTCAAGTGCTCCCCTGGGAGACATCAATCTGGTGGTTCTGCTCTCAAGATTTTCTGTATTTTGTTCAAAGATTGTTTGATATGAGATAACAGAAATTTGTGGATGAGCTCTGTAACCACAAAACTACAAAATCAGTCCTTTTTCTCCTTAGACCAATGAACCTTGTATATTCTTTGTGGAACAGCTTCACTGGAACAAAAGGAAGAAAACACTACCTTTCTCCTACAAGGAAAAGCCTGGTACTGAGGACACTGCCAAGGAACTGGAATATCGTGCTTGACTGCCTTTTGACTTAGGTAGGACCTGAATTTATCTTCCACGTCATCTACGTCAGTCTATTGAAAAGTGGTGTTCAGAACAAATCAGGGCTCATGATCTCACAAATCACTGAAGTGGCTAATCTGGCTGGCATGTGCTATGTACATATGGCCAGACTGCAGTTTTTCAGCTCTACTTCGCTACGTAGTTGTAGCAACCAATTGTTTTTGAATATTGAGTAGGCTTAGACATGAGCCTATTAAGTTGGGGTCATTTGTCAGAGGTACACAATTCTTGATACCTAAGGAACTCAAAGGTAAGAGGAAACTAAGGGAGCTTAGGCAAATCCATTATTAGAAAGCAGATAAGATAGATTTTTTTTTTTAGTAAATTTATAGATGCTTAAATTGCATTGAAGTTTTGTTTTCTATTTCTTCTACTGCTTCTATTCCTAAGGGAATTACTCTCTCCTTCCTTGCCCAAGACTCATGCCCTCCCATGTGATATTAGACTTAACTGCACACGAGATTAAATCTTGCACTTTTTTATCCACCTTCTTTTCCTTTAGAAAGTGGTGAAAGGTAGGTATGTATGTACCTCATTGATAATGGTAATTAATTGAAAGACTTTACTAGCTTAAGTACAGCCCAGGCTGGCAGCAATTGAACGGATACTTGATAGTGGACCTTTGCTACACTCTCATAGCAGGAAGCAGAAAAAGAGGGCCGTAATAAATCACAATCACAATCGACACTAATTGGCACCTTGATTGACAGTTTCAGCAGAGAGGCCAAGAACTGAATAAGCAAGGAGGATGTCATGCTTCTACAAAGGAGATTCTTTAAGGTTAGGTTTGAGCTCCCCTTTTTTATGGTAAGATTCCCTTGTCCCTGCTTACACAATGTATCAAGAGATGGTTTCACTCTCCTGAGCTGTCAATCCATCAGCTTTCACCAGCAGTAAATACATTCTAAAAAGTTGTTTTGCAGTACAGAGACTGCATATTTTTCCCCAAGATTTTGCCAACATACAGATGAAGCAAATGCAATGATTTTGTAGTCCATGTATCGCTTTACAGAATCTAGGTCATGCACTGCATGCAGTTTAGAGATAAGACTTTACCAGGTACACACACTTTTTGCATCATGCATGAAGTCACAAACCAGTTTTCAGACATAGGTACAAATATTGCAATTAAACTGAACACTTTAGGAAGTGTTTTCTAGAAATGGAGGAAGTCATTTAAGAATTATGTTCAAATTGCTTCTAGAAGATGTAGCTCAGTGCTGGTGAATAGAAACAATTTTGTAACTGCACTAAATATTATTTAAACATGAAATTGGCAATGAAGTTCATGCATGCACATTTTAATACTACAGGAAGCTTGAAACCATACCCCCTGCCATCCAGGAACGTGAAACTAGTTTTAAGGAGACAAAAGAGGAATAAGTGAAGATACTTCCACGAGGCTCCTGATTACCAATTATTTTATTTTTGAGATAGTTAACTGAAAAATAAGCACCTTATAACAATAGATTGTTAGTGGCCCCGCCCAATTATACATCCTTTCACAGGTAAAACTCCTGGTAGCTTCAATAGAAGTTTTGCCTGCCTAAGGACAACAGCACTGAGTTAAATAACTATGATACATTCTACCTCCCTCTCTTCCTTTTTTGAATTAACAGATAATAAAGTCAAATGACTATTTACCTATGACTTCACTTTTTCCAGGGAATGGTAGTTAGTGCTTTGAGACAATAGTTAAGGGAATAACTATGTGTTTAACAAATATAATTTAAATAATGCACCTGGCCCTAGAGAGGTCAGCATGAGAATGTTGCATTTGAACATTTCATACAGCAGGCAAAGTAACATGCCAAAAAGTGTGGCTGTTTGAAACACTGGAAGGTACAGTCTAGATGGATACTTTACCTTTGACATTGCGACCATTGTCTGGTTTTCAGCATAATAAAAGTGAAGAAAAAGAGAGAAAAAAGACAACTAAAATCCACATCAGAAAAAGCAGAAAATATTGCTTAAAAATATGCATGTGGTTTGAACTGACATATTTTTGCACCTCCTTGATTTTGTTATACAAACTTTTAGTCAAAAAGAAATCTCTTTGACAATTGAGAATCTGTAAACCTGTTTGGAGAAGATCAGCAGGTATTAGGACTGGCTCTAGCTAACTTGCCTTACTAGTAAGTAACACAATCAAATTGTTTCTCCACAAGTCTGTCATTGGGTTGGAGGTCAAAAGTGCTAACTCATGAAGTGGTAATTAGCAATTAAGTGAGGCAGTGGCACCCACAGCTATGGGTGGTGGTGCAGGCCGGCTGGTTGCTTGGGGTGTGGGGCTGTGCAGGCAGCTATGCACAGACCCCCAGGCCCTGTGCCTGCCCAAGACTCAGGAGATAAAGTTTTTACCCATGGCAGCAGCACCTTTCTGAGTAAATACTGGAGAAACACTGGGGAGAAAGACATACTTTAAACCTTTCTTCAGTTCTTGGGTGACTTTCTGCAAGGTAACAGTGGTAAAGCTTTCTATCCTGACAGTCACATGCAACCCTGAATCCCCTCATGGGATCAAAACTCCTTAGGGAGACGATTATTATTATTATTATTATAATTAATTATTATTATTGTTGTTATTATAATTTAATACTATTTTAAAGAAACCACGTAGGTAAATAGGAGCCCCTATTCATGGGTGTACAACGTGACCCACAGGCCGCCCTAACCCTTTGTGTCATGCTGCAGCTGCTTGGAGAGGGCGTGAGAGTGGCGAGGGCGGAGGGGCTGGCAGGGAGTGAGGGGCCATGGCACAGCACTGCCGGAGCACTGCTGGCCACTGTGACCAGCTTACCAGCTTTCAAAAGTGCATTGGGCTCAAACTGATGTCCACCTGCAGTTGTTTCCTGCTGGAAGGTCACCTCTAAGGGCAGAGGTGGCTGTGCCCCTGCTGCCCAGCAGCACTGTCTCTGCAGAGGGCCCGCTTCAGCCCCGCTCTGGAGGAAGGCTCTGGCCTTCTCCTGTGAGGGTAATCGGAGGTGAGTTTGGGCCTTGCCTGTGGTGTCATGTCACACCTGCTGCCTCTCCAGCTTTTCCTTGGCTTCCCAAGGACTGGGAAGCACGGGACATGGAGCTGGGCCCTCCAGACCACAGCTGTGGGAAAGTGTTTTGTTGCTCTCAGCCTGATGCCTTTCTGCATCAGGCATCTATAGTAGTAATGCAGATTTTGTAGACTGAGTAAGGCTTAAAAGCTTGCTGTTTTTCCAAAGGACTGCAGGGATGTTACTGAGGTCACTTCTGAAGACAGAGTCCCTGTGAACCTGCACCTGCCTGAAAATGCTGGCATTTCAGGAGAGAAGGGCTTGGCTGGAGTTTGGATGGTGGGTGGAAGACAGTTCCTGACCTGCTGCTTTTGCTGTCAAATAGGCAAATTTAGAATAGAATTCAATCAAGTACACTCAAATGAATTTTAAATCCTAAATTGTCGATTTTTCTGTAATACCTTTCAACATATAGTGGCCACAGCTATTATAATTTTAAAGTGATAGGCAACTAGGCTACATAAATTAATTTAACACATAAAATCATTATAGTCTCAATTATGTTATCTTCCAAAAAAATAAATTTGACCATGGGTGATTTACTGCATTTAGCATTGAGCTAAATAATGCTATTCTCTTCTGTCAGAATTGTGCTATGCTGGTTCAATTAATGTTATTTGAACTGGAAGAGGTGGAAAAAAAAGAAATCTGGATCCTGAATTGAATTTTCAGATAGACTAATTGTTACATTCTCTGGTATAGTATCTACAGCTTCTGCTCAGAATCCATGAGTCCAGAGAAGATGATTAAGGCTGAATTCTGGTTGCCTAACTTGCATTGATAATTTTATAGCAACAATAGGAGTTTATGGCTCACTGTTGAGTAAGGCAAGCAGGACTGGCTAGATTTAAACATCTTTTCAGCATAAGGTGCCAAATTGTAATATGCTTGGAAGCAGATGGCATCAAGGATGGTTACTAATTCTAATGCAATTCTGAGCGCCATCCTATGTTCTACGGTACTTTTTTTAGAGTGTGTATGTATGACCTAAACTTTAGGCCAGATTCTCTACTATTTTATAGCTTATGCAGAGTGAAATCAGAGTGGCAGTGTTTTATCTATTTACACTATAAATGACTGCATCATATGAGAGGACATAGGAATTTAAATGGATTATTGACTTCTCATAGTAAAATCTATTTTCCTTAATATTTAACATTTGAAAAATATTATTCAGTCAAATGGAGCTGGAAATTTTTGCTTCTCCATGCAGCAAGTATTAAATTATGTTGTGATTTCTGCATGAGCTTTGTACCACCATAACCAAAGACATCTAATATTCAAACTGGTTTTTACACATTTTCATCATATAACTATATGAAAAATGACCAATTGGGAAGTGCTTTAATGAAAATAAGTTCTGAAAATAGAAACTGACAAAACAGATATCATTAAAGGTGTTTATTTGAAAGGTTAGTTTAAATATCTGGGGAAATTGAAATCAAGATGAAGCTTATGCAATGGTCCAAAAGACATACCAAGGTTCAACCTTGGAGATTTTTGCTTCCACATTCTGATTTTGAAATCTTGGCTTGAATATGAACATGAAATATAGCAAAATGGTATGGTTTAGGATGGCTTTAGTTAAATTTTCAGGTTCATTTAAACTGAAAAAAATCAGAGTCCAGAAGAAACAGAAATAAGAAGAGAAGTATTTACCCATTATATTTAATATAGGAAGAGTAACTGGAAGGAAAAATTAGTTCTGATATTCTAGGAAATAATCTGGGTGGCATGGAGCATTCAGACTTATATTTTAGGAGATGTACAGAAACAAAGAACCCTTGATGACCTTCCAAAAAGCAGGAGAACTTAAAGGAATTTTACACTTGCAGTCAGTAAATAAGAGAAAAACACGCAATCACTGAAAATGAAAATTCATTTTCTTGCTAATTTATGAATCTGTACAGTCTTCCATGGTGTATGTTTTTGAAATCTTAAAATATTCCTCATACATTCCTTGCCATCTTGCTTGAATTAAAAAGTATGCAATTCAAATCATTAGACCACCAGTAGCTGCAAAAGCATTGTACATGTGGCACTTTTTGTGAAAGCCTGTTTAAAAGGTGCCTCTCCATTCACAGGGCTTTCAAACCTCTGCTAAACTGTTTCTTGAGCTCCCTGTCTCCAACAAGAAATCATGGACCACAGTCCATGACTTTGCATAATTAGAAGAGACAGCAGAAAAAGAAGACAGAGAAAACATTTTTTGTAAATTTTGCTGGTTGCAAAATATGCTAACACAAAGAGAAAATCACACTTACATGAATTTTACACTAAGCATTTCACCATTTCACTAAGTATTTCACTCAGCATTACACAGAGCTTTCAATGTAGTTGCTGAGGCTACTTTTTTCCAGTGTGAAAGAGAAAGCATGTTCAGTGAACTTTCAGAGAAAGTTCAGGGTTGGATCAGTGAATATACAATGTACACATTACAGATTTAAGAAAAATAAAGTGATTGATCTCTGAAGTAGGATTTCATACAGTCAAAGACAATCTAATATATATGATTGTATATTATATATATATATATATAATTTAACTTGATCACCTGATTGCCCCTCACCCCCCAAATTCCAGTTTTAGCTTTAGGAATGTTGGGCCCAATTTTGCTATATCCCTATACAGAAGGTGGTACTCTCAGAGCAAACCCATGATCTCATTGGTCTGCTTAGACATGACATGAAGTATTTAATGTAAATAAGCCTGGGGTACTTGGGCCCTTAATATTTGTAGTGTGCCTTTGGATGTATAAAGTTGATATTTAGTTTTGCTTCCAATAACAATTGGGATAACAATTACTATGAAAAACTGCAATAATTCCTTTCTCAGTACATCAGAGGATATCGACTGACTTTCCACCATACCTTCACTTGCGTGACGGTCCCTAAAAATGTTCTTGGGATGGACGTTAAAGCCTTCAATGTCATGTACTGAAGACGCTCTCCGTATGCTACAAATGCTTTCCTTTGATCTGGAATGGGTTATTGGATTGCTTGTCTGTATCATATCAGGGTAAAGTCTGTCCCATTGCTGTTTAGGTGATGAATGGTCAAGAGGTCCTGATATATTAACCAAAGGTGAACATTTACTGGGTTGGATCAGTGCTTTTGTATCATCTACTTCTGAAGGACTACAGCTTTCTTTTGTAGGTGATTTAAAGTGCTTCATCGCCACTGAGTCGTCGCTGTGCTTAGATGAATCGACTATCACTGCATCAGGGTCTTCCTGTGGCAAGGACTGCTTTCTGTATGTCAAAAGTCTCAATCCAGGTAACCGGAACCCAAAAAGTCTTCCTACATATAAATGCACACAAAAGAAGAAAATACTACATATTAGTTTCTTGTCATGAAAATCTGCTTTTTTTTCACATGCAGCCAGAGTACATAATAATAGCTATAAATAATTGACCTATTCCTAATAAATTACAATACTCAGCAATGGAAATATCATATAGCTGTAAGTTTGTTACGGTCATGGTGCTAAAGGATTTAATACTTCAGCCAAATCTAAGTTATTAAGCTCAGAATAGGGATAGCAGCATTGATTGATTCTACAGTCTGTTTTAGAAAATATAAGGTTATCTGTTCTGATAGTCCTTTCTAAATTAAAAATCTATGCATCTATAAAAGACTAGTACTTTGCATGGTAGCTGTTATCCTGAAATAGGCATTTCTGGATTCTATTATTAGTGGAACTCCATGTGCTTAAAAGCATACCGCTGATTTACTGACTTATTGGCTACAAATTAAACACAAAGATACCAGGGCTCACACTTAGGGAAAGAAAAATAAGGTGTGTATCAGTTTTGCCACAATCCTTTCTAGTACTTACATTTTACAATTAAATTAAACACTTATTTTGAATAAGTTTAAAATTAAAAGTAAAGGTACATGGAGAAAGAAAAAACAGTGTTACAGCTCTCAAGCCTCAGTTGCACCTATACAATGCAATTATCTTTTGTACATTTGCATGGATGTGGGCTCACTTGGGTTCGGTATATTGAATAGCAGGGTTGGCTATTCTGAATGTGTGGAAAACTAGCAACTTTATGTAATGGTAAGAAATATCATAGCTGAGAGGAAGTGTAAAATGTGGTGCAAATAAAGAAAATACAGGGGAAGAACTGTAAAATCTACAAAATGTCCCTCTAAAAAAACCAAGCCCAGATAAAAAATATTTTAAGGTATTGTGTAATAGAACTCACAGATGGAGGCACAGAGACTTCTGATGTACAAAAACCAGAGTAAACAGTTTAGAAAAAAGAAATAAAATTTAAAAATAACAAAATGAAATAATTAAAATAATTGAAATGATCAGATGTCACTGCATAAATGTTCTGACTTATCTAACAGCTTCTTGTCACTCATCACTTTGCTACATGAGTGTTTTCCACAGTGAATCGATAGTGAAATGATTTCTCAGAGGACATCTCAAAATGTTATGTTATTCCCTCTTACTGGTATAAGAAATTCTGTATGGGATAAGATTTAATTTTTTTTTCAGTCAATTTTAATGGCCAGTGTTTGTAGTTAGCTAACATTCTTTAATATTTAGCACCGAAATTTATTATCCCATACTGAAATGTTTTTAAATAGTCTTTTGTTTATGCCTACGCCCAACAGTAAGTGTAGAGCAATTGATGACACAGTTTAATCATTTAATGTTTTAAATTGAATGTCCTATATATTTAGTATTGAATTGCTTTTGAATTCTAAATCAACTAAAGTGAGAGTGTCCTGCTCTTAAAGGAAAACCTGTATAAGAGCTAAAGTTGCTGTACTAGACAATACCACAGGTCCATCTAGCACACTGTTGGACCTCTGATATTTTCCAGTAGTGGATACATGGAGAAGGTGTTTAAGACCCACTACATTGTGTCACTTCTCCCAGTTAATTCAGTCACTTTCTGGTTACCTGCAGTTCAGAAACTTTCTGAGCTAGAGATTCTGTTCAAAACACAAACTGAATGTTCGGTGTACCTTTCTTCCATGAATTTGTCTTAGTGCTTTTGAAACACAGTTGTACTTTGATCTGCAAAGCATCCTATAGGAAACAGTTCCATAATTTAACATATTTTGTGAAAAAGTACTTCCCCTTGCTTCCTATAAACCTGTTGCTTTGGGAGGGTGATAGTTTTTATGATATTAAAAATAGCTAATAATGGCTCACTTTTTATAGTCTAAATAATGTTTATAGTTTTTCATCTATCTGTTGCATTACTCCCTATATAACTCTTCTCCAAATAGGAGAAAGCAAGTGTAACTGTACTGTGTACCTCTGATCATCATTCTCAATCTCTCAGTTCCATTTCATTTCTAATGTAAACATTTTTGACAGTGGCCTGACCTTCCAGACTCAGAGATCAATTTAGTGACATAACAGCTTTTTGTGTATTTGTACACTTGATGGCCTTTTTGAGTAATCTTCTTAGTCTGTGCTAATTTAAGATACTTTCACAACAGCTGATTTCTTTCTTGACTCGTTAACAGATAATTAGGTCTCTATTATTATAGCTCTAAAAAATTTCATTTGCTGTTTTTTCACTTGGCCAGTCATTATCATAGGCTAAATCTGTAAATCTCATATAATATTCTGAATAATTTTCTGTCATCCACAAACATTCTCACCTCACATTTTGCACCTTTTTTTATTCAAATACTTGAAAATATATTAAAAAAAAAAGAACCTGTGAGACTCATAACAAATTTGGCCATTTATTTCCACCTTTTTTCCCTACTTTAAAGTGGAAATCCATGTAACAATTTTCCTTTTTTTTTCCTTGACAATTTCTAGAAAAGCTTGTTGAATTCCAAATATTTAGCATTGAATCTATTACTCTAATACATATACGTGCACAACAGTGGCATAGACAAAAATCTCTATTACATAAAACCAGAGCCATACATGTTTTAAACAGCAGCTAGAGATGCCAATTTTCAATTTGCGCAGTGATATTCAACAGAGTGCATCTTGGGAACATGCATATTTCTTCCGTACTTAGTTAGTATACTTGAACAAATTGCTTACAGTTGAAATTAATGAAATGTAAAAAATGATTTTATTATTTTAAATGCATGTAGAATTGTGGTGTAAAGCAGTTTATAAATCAATTTTGAAAGCTTATTGCATCAAAATTGAAACAAATACTATAATCCTTTTTTCATCAATTACATTGAACTTCTTAAAAATACCATTCATAAGGTTTGCTGGCATTAGACACGTTAAGGGTTTTTTGCTGGCACTCTATTTTAGTCACATTCATGGTGGTGCAGATGGTCTTTTCTGCTTCACCAGGTTAATATGACCATGTTATCCTGCATTACTGATTTAGCTGTCTAACTGCAGTTCAGCTGGAAAGAATACTCAGTGAGAATTTTGCTTCTCGCTAAGACTCTTGGGCAAGGAATAGAAAACTTAAATGAGTAGCTTTTTGCTATTCTATCAAGTGTAATAAATGGTGTCAAAGATAAAATCTCTATTTCCTGCTTTTTAATTTGAATATTCTTTAGAGGAGGAGTACTGTTATTCTTCAGTGTATAGATAATTAACTATATAATGTGCTGTACATTCAGGTCTTTCCTGCAGTACTGCTGCTAAAGCTATCAGGAGGCCCATTCAGAATTTGTCTAGTTTACATTACACTTTCTTGCTCAGCTCAGTAATAATACAATTTGTCATGAAGCAAAATCCATGGCCCCAGGCCTGCTGTCCCAGTTTAGACTAGAAGAGTCAGTGGAAGATTTCCTGACATGCTGTTCATGAGGTAAAATCTTTTGCTTGAAAGTGGACAAGCCCTGTTATGCATAGGCCTGATGTCACATTTATCTTGTCTTACAATACTAAAACATTTTTGAGATGCAACTTGCTATTTACTAGAAATATACAGATGATGTTACATTTAAACCCTTATGTTTTATTAAAGTTGAGGACTAGACTGCCAAGTCCTTCTTACTGCTGAGTCAGAGATTTGTATAATTCTGTCTTGCTAAGAGCAATTGAGGAAAGCGGTTGAGTCTGAGTCATAATTCCAGGCTTACATTCCACCTCCTCCTTTTAAACCTTGCTTCACTGAATAAGTAATTTGCAAATGAGTTAATCTGTTGGTTGCCTTCATTCTCTGTGCCATCTCAGCTAACCCTTAGAGTTTCTAAATAGTAGAACTCAGTCCAAAAATACACTGCAGATAACAAAGGACACTTCTAAACTGTTCACAGATGCAGTTACCCCAAAGTCTCAAATTCAAATTGACTTGCCTTTCAAAGCCTTTTTAAATTCTGTCTCATATTTTGGGAGATCAAAGGAGTAGATACTTAGAATTCATGGAAATAAAATCTTTTGGTTAATAGTTTTGTGAAAAAAGGGTAGGGAAACCCCCCATTTTTATAAGAAAATTTAATAACCTTGCTTTTCTGTAAGTATTGAAACAGGAAATTTTAACATTAATGGAAAATTGCAATTCTTAAACACTAAATACCATCATATAGAATTTGGAGGGTAGAGGGAGAAGAATGAAAATTCCTTCCAAAAAGACCTTATTAACAGTTATGATCTTGGTGGCAAATTTCCTGCCTCATCGATGCAAATTTTATTTTGAAAATGGGGTATTCCAGCAAAAACATATCTGAATAAGGATTTTTTTTAGTAGTGAAATACACTTGTGAGGCAAGTAATTCACCTATCTGTTCTGTGCAAGCATTCTGTAACAAGGAAGGCATATTTGGGAATATTTGGCAGAATATTGCCTTGTTATAGTGAAGGTACTCCTTAAACTTCTAGTGCTGAAAATATATACTTACATATTAGATGCAGTGATAAACTTAGAGAAACACCTACAACAGAGAGAGTTTTACTTTCACTACAATTTCTTTAGTGGTTTTAGGATTACTGGTAGATGCTCTGTGCTATCCCAAAGTCTGTTTAGCCCAAGTCAATGCACATGGGATTCCGGGTTTCCTATCCTGAGCACTGCAGAAGCGTAGCCCTAAGAGATAGCAACTGGGAGGTCATGATGGCTCCTCAAAGAATTGCTCAGCCAGTTTTTGTAGCATCTCTAGTAGCATTGTTACTTCTGTGCTGATGCAGGGAAGTAGTTATCCAGAAACCAGTATCAGAAGCTGCTTTCAGATAAGTAAACTGAAGGGAAAAAAGTAGTAGCTGTCTCAGGTTCCCTAGCTGGGAGCTAGATTTAGTCTATTAGATTCGCAACCTTCTCTATATTTAGACTTTCCAAAATTAAATCAAAGGAGTTCAATGCACAAAATGTTTGTACAAGATAAATTAAGTGAGGTGTAGAAACTGTCAGAACGGTTTCCTGGCATGACGTGCCACCTGTCCTAGGCTGAGAGCTAAGCCAAACTCAGCTGCCCATGTTCCAGGACAACCTGTTAACTGTGGTAGAATGTTGAAGAGAATTAAGTCTTGCATGGTTTTATCATAGTGGATGACTGGCCTGGCTGTAATATGAAACCAATGTGCAATTGTAGCTCAGAAGGCCAATCCTGGGCTGCATCAAAAGAAACAGTTCTTTTCAAGAGAGGTGATTCTGCCCCTCTACTCTGCCCTGCTGAGACCTCACGTGGAGTACGGCATCCAGTTCTGAAGCCCCCAGCACAAGAAGTGTGTGGACACATTGGAGCGTGTCCAGAGGAGGGCCACCAAAATGATCATGGAGCATCTCTCGTATGAAAACAGGCTGAGAGAGTTGGGGCTGTTCAGCCTGGAAAAGAGAAGGGCTCCGGAGGGACCTTATAGTGACCTTCTAGTACCTGAAGGGGGCCTACAGGAAGGCAGGGGAAGGTCTATTCAAAAGGGTTTGTAATGATAGGACAAGGAGTTTTAAGCTAGGAAAGGAGAGATTTAGGCTGGATATTAGAAAAAAGTTCTTTAACATGAAGGTGATAGATCAGTGGAATGGGCTGCCCAGAGAGGTGCTGGAGGCCCCATCCCTGAAGTCATTCAAGGTCAGGCTTGATGAGGCTCTTAGCAACCTGACCTAGGTAGAGATGTCCCTACTTGTGTAGGGAGGTTGGACCAGATGACCTTTGGAGGTCCCTTCCAGCCTAAAACATTCTATGATTCTATATATTACTTTTTCAGTATATAAGGCTAAAGTATACAATATACATATCCACAAAGACCAACCTATTCTAAACAGAGAGAGATTTCCCTAACAATGGCAGGTAAGGTAGGTCGATTACAACAGACTATCCTCCAGAGCATGGCCTAATTCAACAATACTTTTGTTCTGAAACTTCTTCAAACAATGAGAAAAATTACTTTCACAGAAAGAGCATAAGTCAGCTCTTTGCTGAAAGATTTTCTGATCATTGAATGCCTACTGTCAAGGAATTTTCAGGATCTAGGTTATCAGAAATGTAGGCACAGGCAATTATTGAATTACTGCTCAAAGGTTGGAAATACCATGTAACAACTCATGCAACAGACTGAAGGAAACAATTACTTTTGAGAAATGGAATCCCTAAAACTGACAGTTTAAAATAGCAGCAAACACTTGAATGTACTCTAAGCAAACACTGAGGCTTGTGATGCTGCCTTATTTTCATTCTGGACTCAGCAGGCCTTAAGACAGAGAATTACAGCAAGAGGCAATTACGGGGTTTTTTTTCAGTTCTTTTCTTCCAAATGTAGAGACGTGTACATAAGCGGATCATTTCTTGCTCTGCTCATTAAATAACCTTAATTTGTTTTCAGGCAGGAAAAGGAAGTCATATCCAATTATTAACTTTAGAAGCTTAAATTTATAATCCTCAGATACTGCATACACACTATCCTCTGGTGTGGTCTACTTAAATTTTGGCGCTTCAGTTCCTCTTCCTTTAGTTTTCTCTAAAATTTAAGGTTCCTCTCTATCATTATTAGTAACAGCAATCTTCTTTATGTTCCCTTGCAAATGAGGAAGTTTATGTCTGGGCTGGTGATAGCACATTTTTGTCTTCAGGCTATACTTCTAAAAGGTACTATTGAGAATGGCTAAGAGAATACTATGGTTTCAGATCCTCCTGTCTACACATGGGCCTCTGAGGTAGCCTGTCAAAATATGAAAGGAAGGGAATGAAGTCTCTGGCTACATGTAAGACTATGCTGTGTGTGGTTGACTAGTGAATTTAATCTGAACAATGTTCTCAGGGTCTCTCTCAAAAGACAGAATGTTAATGTTTGATTGTCTCAGAAAGAAATTTTATTTCTTGCATTTTTTTTTAGATATAATTAAAAGTGGAAAAGAAGAAAAATGTAGATAACTGCAATGAAATAAAATAGTAAGGATCATAAAAAATATTATACACAAAGAATTTGCCAACTAGTGCAATATTTTTCTGTCTTGCTGAAAATATAGTGGGGTTTTTTGGTAGCTGGAAAAAAGAATTCATTCCATCTATTAAATCAAGTTCTTGAGAAATTCTCAACCCTTCACCACCTTCGTTGCTAAACTTCATAGAATAAGACACTGGTATTGTCTGAAACAGGAAGCCTGAACAAGTTCTCTTTATGTTTTAACACTGAAATTACATACTGCTACCAAGTACCACAGTGTATTTTGTCTCATATATTGATTGAAATTTTTTTATGCTCTGCATACAAGAACTTTCAGTGATAATAAGCTGAAAAGTATCACTACAGTTGGATTTTCTATGTCATATAATCATACTGAATTTAATAGTTTAGCTGTTATATCTATAGTTTTGCAGAAATAAGTATTCAGAGAATGGGAGCAAGAGCCATATTTTGACTTGCACTCTTCTAGAATTATATAAAATGTAATGAGATCTTGAAATAATAGAACCAGAACAAAGCAATAAAAGGACTTTAGTAGATAGAATTTAGAAGATAGATTTACCTGAAGAAGAGCCACTTGAAAGGTTGTTACCATCTGAAATACAATTAAACTACATTTACAAAAAGCTTTGGCTTAAAAAGAAACAGATTAAGAAAATGAAAACAGACTATTAAGAAATGAAGGTAGAATATCAAATTTCCTCACATTTTAGAAACAAATTTGGGTAGCTTGAACTCATATACTATATATAATCTGCAGAAAAATTGTTCTAAATGTACACTGTTTTTTTATTTGGAAAATTTAAGAACTATTTCTTTAAGAAGCACTTTGATAATTACTAAGTTTGTTGCATAGATCAACATATGTTTCCAATTACCAAGTTTAAAAGTTGCTTAATGTTTCAGACAGAAATCTAAAGTAGGTGTACCCAGATTAATGTGCTATTTCTCATAAATTGGAACCTCTTCTAATTTAAAAGTGACCATTTCTTTGAAATAAACTTATTGGAAAGTTGAAGAATAGGCTTTATACACTGACACTTGTTCCGAGTATGACCTTGAAGTTTCATACTCCTGATAGGGCTCACTTATTTAATGTCTTAATGAGAAGCATTCCTCAGACTATGTGTCTGTACCAGTTGCTTTAAGGTCTTTGAAATGCTCAACTTGCCTGGGTGCTATGCTACTTAATCTATTCAAGTAATAATGATAGAATTCTGTGCCTGAGAGATAAAACACAGTGGTGGTAAATCCCCTTATTTTTATCTGTAGCTGTGTTTTGTTTGGTTAGCTTAAAATATCTACTCCATGTTGAATACTACAGATAGCAAAACATATTCCTTATGACCAGTGTCCATCTGTAAGCTTCTCAAATCCATTTAAATATTTTCTCTGCTATCTAGTAGAGTTCTCTTCATCTAAGCTCAAGATAGCATGATAGTTTTAATTTCTCCCTTTTTGAAGGTTAAAATCTCTAATTCAATTTAACAAGTATACAGACATGTTACGTTCCCTGTGCTAGTTCTTTTTATGAATAATAGAAACATAAACTCACTGCCTTTATACTTTCCTGAGGTTATGTATTATAATGTGGGGTGACTTTGCAAAACCATTATCCTAGCCTTCAAGTTATCTCACAGAACCCACCTGTTTTAAAAGCCTGGAAAAGAACAAATAGATAGGAGATCTGTTAAAAATGAATGGAAATACAGGACTGCAAGAAACCTCCTGGATCTGATTCAATCCAAGAATCCTTTTCACATTAATTTCTCATATTTACAATGAATTTATTTAAATAGTAAAAGGAAAATTCGCAGGGTGTCTGCATATCCAGAGTATTGTCTGTTCATGTTTCTTTTCCTGTCCAGTGGGCACAAGTCACCTCCACTGAAAGCTATTGAAAGCTGTGTCAATCCCTCTTTTTGATTTGTAATCTCTTTAAGCAGAGATTGCCTTTTTTTTATTGAATGTTTGTACAAGATATAGCACAATAGCTCTGTGATCCTAGGTGTGAGAGGCTGTAATGCAAACAGCTGATTACAGAGGCTAGAATCCAGGGAGGCTTCCTTGCTAATCTGAGCCCCAACAGGAACTGTCATGAGGAAGCAAATACAGCCACCCCACGTGTATTTCTCTGTCTGCAAAAGAAGGCTAACAGAATTTATTTATCTCAATGGCTATTCTGTGTGTTAGGCAGGTAGGTATTTGTGGAGCACTGAAGGTGAAAGTACCAGAGGTTCTGCAGTCTTTGTCGATTGCTGTTTGGCCGTATTCCTTTGCTAAGAGTTCAACGCTGTCTCAGTCCAGCTAACATTCACTGTAATTTACCTTGGAGACAAATACACATATTGACACTGGCATTGTCAGAACTATGCTGCTGGTTGGCTAGATAGAAACCTTTGTCCTCATGGACACAATTTTTCTTGACTAGCCCTCACTTAAGATGAATTTATTCCCAGTGGTGCAGCTAAAAATAAGACCCTGGACAAATTTCTCATCACATTTTGGGCAAAGTCAGGGGGTTACTATTGCTTATATGTGCCATGTTCTATGTGACAAACTTATATGTGTCAAACAGTATACAATATTTCATGACAATGCTGTTGTTCCAGATAGAAAAAGATATATGCTTCCCTCTCAAAATGCTATGCTTACTTATATCGGAAAGTGCTCTGCACAGAGGAAAACAAATACTGTTTCTTGAGTTAACTCTTTGGCTTAAATGAAAGGCCTGATTTGAATTCCAGTTGTGCTTGTTTTATTTGTGACTTCAGTGGATGCAGTGATCTCTACTCGTGAGACATAACTCCACTGCCTGGACCAGGATAGAGGCAAACTTGGTGAAGTGTAAGCACCTTGAAGAATCTCCTTGCTTGAAAGGTTGTCTGATTATGGTTTCAGCTATTTTAAGAATATTATTAGCCTGTTCATTTTGTTTCAACTTTATCCAAAATATATGCATTTATGAGATGTATAACAGATCCTCTCATTTCCTTTAGAGGAAGAAAACCAAGAAATTATTCCAGGGTGTCTTTAATAGGCTTATAGATTTTGAAGTGATAAAATGATAAGGCAATCCTCAAATATCCCTCTTGGGCAGAATGCAATTATATGCTTAATCAAATAGCTTTCTAGGCGTTCTCCCATGAGGTAATGAGCACTGTGTTTGGGAACCAGTATTAGCTTATAGGTTAGTACTTCTACCTAGTCAAAATGTTTTGAAGTTAAACGAATAAAACCTGTGAAAAAGTTGCCTCATCTGACTTTAGCTATTTTAGCCTGAATATTAATAGGAATTTTACTTTAGACAGGACTGAAATAAATGTTAAAAAAAGCACTTACAGATCAGTATAAAAGCAGCCTGAGCATGGGTAGAAAATGAAGACAACTCAGAATTAAAGTTCTGAGAGGTTTTTCTCATCTTGTGCATGTGTATACATTACAGTCCCATAAATGGTCTACTTTGAGTAGAAAAATTATAGCTATATTCTTCATATTGAAGTCAGTATCCTCAAATCTATTGCCTCTGTCAGTGTGAAATGGTTGCTGATTTTCTCTGTGTTCAATCTGCGTCATGAGAGTTTTTGATATTTTGCAGTTACTGACTTTACAGACACAAAGTATCGGACAGCTTTGAAGAACAGAATCAGGTTCCAGGAGCAAATATTAATTTATGCCACTAGTTCAGTAAATTTTTGTTAAAAGTTCTCATCAAATTGGTGCAATGGATGAACATGCCAGATTGGAACATTTGACAGATTTGGGAATAAAATTGGTCACTTACATTCCCTTTCCTCAACAGATGATTTAAAAGCCATATTTATATACAGAAGTTATAGTAGCTTAACATTTTACAACAAAGAGTTTAAGTCTATACAACACACTTTATAGGAATTCTTATTTTGATTAACAACTGTTACTAGTAGACAAATTTAAAGTATAATTTAGTAGTGTCCCCAGATTTTTTTTGCCTAACTGGTATAAAATCACATCTCTTCTTAGATTAGTTCATTGTAGAAAATCTACAGAAAGTTCTTTCATTTTTTTTTTTAAATTTTTGTTTTTTATTTTAACAGCGAGTCTAATAGGGAAGATTATATTTTTCTAGAAAGGTCTTGGTAATTATCCATTATTTATGCATTATTTTATTTGGAGTTGAAAATTTTATACAACTCTGGCAAATTATTAGATTCATGAAAATTTATCAACAACACTTTGCAGAATAGTTTTTTATCATTGTAGTGTCAATCAAGCAAATGTTAGAGTCTTATCAGATGTGACAGAGAACAGTTGATAAGAACTGTTATAGTATGAGCAAAATCTTCTTTTAGGACTTTTGTAGCTGAAAACTTTTGATCTTAATACTAGTATGCTAAAGAAATATCATTTCATTTAAAAAGCAGGTATTTACGCCTTCAAACATTTCACAGATAAAGCGAAGGGGGGGTTTTATCTTTGGATACAGAAGTTGATTTCTGTTTTATAAAACATTTAGAAGATCTAAGAAAAAGCAATACAAAAAGCAAACAATAGAAAAGACTTGAAGTGAGAATGAAGTCTTATGCCCGGAAATGAGTCAAAGTTTAGAAGAGAGTGATTGAATGGATGATGAACGGACATCTGTAGCAGTTTCTGTAAGCCTCACTTTAATTGCACATTGTACAAATACACCCTCAGTGCAGAAGAGGAATAAGTGCTTACAAAAGAAATTTCCTTCCCTCTCTGAATATAAAGATGGGACAGATAGAGTATTAAAAAAATTTGTTTAGAAGTTAGTTTAAAAAAGATGAGACATATGTTTTAGAAATTTTTTCCTAAAACAAAAAGAGGTCTATGTGAACAAAGACTTCCTTTGTTTTACTAGTGAAATGGGATATACTGCAAAATAGAATTGTGGCAAAACACAAAAGCACTGAAACAGAAAAGAGTGAAAAATCACCTGACTGCAACTTAGTTCTTTACAGATTTGATTCATGCTAGGATTTTCCAAAATGATCTATTTTATTATACAAACACTGGTCAGACCACCATAGAGAACTGATGATAAATTCTTACAAGTAAGAATAAAGGGAACAAAAGCTAAAAGAATTTTTATACTGCTATTGTGAAGCCAGTATCTCCACTTTTCACATTACTGCCTATTCAGCTTTTTGCTGCATATGATATGGGAGCTTTTGAGCACCAGACTAGAAAGAATTCTCTTTGCACTCAAATGTGGCCATCAAACTATGGCAACATACTACATTTTTAAGAAACAATCTATTATGATCGTAAACTGCCAAGCCCAATGCTGAATCAGAACCTAGCTGTGTCAGCCACCATAATGGCACATAACAAAAGACAGGATCCCTGTCCCAAAGACCTTACAAACTGTTTAAAATATCTATCAGTATTCAGCTGGTATATTTTTACTTTTTCGTCCATCCAGAACACAACCTAGCAAATGTCAGTTGCCTTCCATAGGTCTTTCATGTATTCAGAGGGCTCTCACCCCTTTGACAAGTTGGAATCCCTCTTTTCTGTTAGAGCATTTGAAAACAGAGTGTGCTGCGTACAGCATGAAATGCTTTTTTTCCTTACATTGCGTTAGGTTTTAGTCATGAAGAGCACTGGGGTAAGTGCTCTTGGTCAAAACTGTTGGCTGCAGCTACCAGGATAGATGCTTTTAGAAAAAGGAAAGGTTTTTGAAGTTACACTTGATAAATGTAACATCAACTCTTAATGAATGGAGGAAGAATGATAGTATTGTAGAGTTATCTTGTTTTCTAGGGTCAGGAAAATAACTGTAATCTTTTTGTTTCCTATTCACTTTTAGTTCTTCTGCAGCCTGACTCAGTCATTTTTATTTGCTCACATGTTGAAAAAACATTCTAATATAAGAAAACTCAATTTAAGGAGCTCTGGAAAGAAATCTCTTATGATCTGTCTACTTCTGGATAGTAGATGTTAATGTAATCTGAAATCTTTTGTCTTTTGTCATTAGCTGTTGCTTGTCTTGGTTGTTTGTCAGAGATGTATTGCACTTGTTATATGGCTGGTTCCTTCTCCATTTTTATTCTCTAAATTGGTTGCTTGGTTTGAAGAGATTTTGTTTCTTTGGTTTTTTTTCTGAACCAGTACCCATTACAGTCCATTTTGTGTGTGATCCAATGAAAACAGATCACCAGCTTTACCTGTTGATGTATGTTCTAAATAGAGTAAGATGATGAAAAACTAACTTCCTCCCAGAGAATCTGCTGTTTGCCTTTCTTGTGGTGTGAACATGACTTTAAAAAGGTGTTTTTACTGGTAAACAATCCACCTTTTCTCTGGCTTCTTTTGTTACTAATTGATCTCTCTCTGTCTTTTCTAAATTTCAAGGCTTTTGTTTGTTTAAATTTAAATCCACCATTGGACTGTATACAATATCTTGCAGTTATTTCTGGATGTTTTGCACAGGTTGGTCTCTTTCTTGAGAATTCACTCTGCCAAGAGGAATTTTTGGCTATGTAGCATGTTTTGTACCTCCACTCTTCCCATCCTGCCCACATAACAGTCTGCTCTGAAACCACCAGCAACTAGATAGGAGTAAGTGCAACCATGTGCCTGCTCCAGTTTCTGCTGGTTTCTGGCATCCGGCTGTCCCCACTAGCAAGAAGATGGTTCAAGTCACCTTCCTTTCCTTTTGCACCTTAATCTTTCTCAGTAACATGTTGAGCTTAGAGCCCCATCTATTCATTTCTCCTTGCTGAACTCTCAGCAAGGAAATCCCCCGTGCATGTCAGGCGTAAATACTGTAAAACAAGAGAAAGATGTTTTGACTAAGTGTTTTTTTTTGCGGATGTCCTCTTTAGCGGCTTTTCACTTTAAAATACGGCAAGTGACAACACTTGAAAATGTACAGTGATGTATTGCAGAGAGCAGAACAAAAAGCTCTTTTTCAGGACATGAAGCTCTTTTTCTTTTTTTTTTTCCCCAACTGGTATTTTACCTTCTATTTTGTCAATAAAACCACATTAAGCATGGACCAGCTGAACAATTTTATTTATGCAATAAAATTGTTTCTTAAAACAAGGACGTAAAGCATTCACAATTCACAAAATCATGGCATCCTGAAATAGAAATAGAGTATGAGTGGGGTTTACTTGATATAATTCTTATAATTTTTTTCTGATGTAATTTTATTATTTTTTCTAATACCTCTTAATGGGATTTTTACCATAAAATTACTACAAAAAGTATTATCTTGATATCTCAAGAAAAATGAAAAATACTGCTGTATTGGTTATTTTTAAAAAACCTCTGCAAACCAGAATAAGCTAAGGAAGTATAAAAGCACAGGTTTTTAAATATGTATTGTCAAGAATTCTTACAAAGACTCTTTTAGCAACACATGATATTTGGTGAACGATAATTATTTGAAGACTGCTAGTTTCCAGTAATGGGAATTTTCCTTTCCACAGTCTTATGTCTACCGCCATTGTAGGGTTATATGGACATAAATGGAAAGACTTTTGCCCATCTGGAGAGCTTCAGCCAGAGCTCTTCGTACTTTTTGAAAACAGTATTTTTTAGTATCCCAATTAGTTATTGTGCTGCTAGCTCTCTTCTTCCTCAGGCCAACACCAAACTCAGCAACATCCCCTCAGCATAACTTCATCTTTTATTCTTCATCTGTTTGCTCTTCTTCATCCTGAATCAGCCAATGGGGAACACACCACTGAGAGAGAGCTCAGCAACCTGCCCTCAACAAGAACTCTCTTCAAACTGATCAGCTCCTTGTTGCTTCTGCCAAACTGGTCAATTTCTGGTTAATAGAGCTCTAGCCTCGCCCACCACCCCAACCATGACCACCTGGGGGAGGGGAGGGCCTCACACAGGAGGGCTAGGTTCTGTCTGTGGGGCCTTGGGGAACAAAACATGTTGCTGGGTTGGGACTCATCTACAGGTGAACTCCAACTCAGGGTCCACAGCCCAGGCCCCAGCACTTCAGTTATAAATTTCAATCCCTTAAAAATGTGAATGAATTGGCAATATTATGGGGGGATTTTTTATTAATGTATTTTTTGATAGTCACAGAGCTTTGAGTGAGATCCTATGCATTTTGTCCAAGAGATAACAGTGCGGGAAGTCTAGATTATGAAGAATGGCAAAGGCTGCTTTCATCAGAAGGAACCTGGTAATTCTCTTATATGCGCTGCTACAGGCCTGCTCCTTACAATCTTCTCAACATAACTATCAGAAAAAGTAATGCAGGATGTCAGCACTTCAGGTAGTGTACAGTGCTTGGGAAAGTTCTCCCTTTGCTTCTTGCAGTGAACAACATACTGGTCTTTATCTCCTATTGAGAGAAAGCTGAAGTGTTGATTTAACACACAGAAAACTTCCAGGTCTCTTTATCATCCTAACATTAAAGATTATCACACTGTGAAAAGATATTTTCCAACTGTTGCTGAGCCAGCCAGGGAAGAGTGTTAATGCTGACTGCTAGAGCATGCTGTGCTTTACAAAGAGCTTGTACAAATGGGGCTGTGTTCTGGGAAATGTGGTAGTAAGAGCAGATTAGGTGAGTGCAGATGCAAAGCAGAAGGATCATGTGCAGCTGGTGCACAGACTGAAGGTCAGCAAAAGATCACATGTTCTGCAGATAGTGGGACAAAAAGCTTCACCATCTAGCTGTATAAGAGTGGACTTTTGTTTTGTGCAGTTTTCTGGTTTTGACGATACTTACGTTCCAGAGTGGAATGAAAACAAAAGCATTTGCTGTATATCCAAGAAGCCCCACATCCTTCAAGCCAACCTAAATACTTCAATTTGATAAAATCAGGATGTTTAATTATGTTTTAATTTTTTTCCACGTGTTTTTTATTTTCTAGTCTAATTTAATCACACCTTCCATCAACTATTTTTTATTTGGAAAGGAAAACAGAAATATCCTTTTTTGAATATGCTAAGCTGAAATATTTGGACTATATCATAATGATTTTTGCAGTTTTCCATTCGCAATCAGCTTTTGTCAGGTGTAATGGACTTATGTGAAATGTTTTAATGAATTTATACTTCCTAGATCTCACAAGACCCATTATGTTAGTGCTACTGAAGATCTGATAGATTATCTTGCCAATATTATAACACATTTGCTACATTTAACTTATTGTTTTGAATTCTATCCTAAACAAGCCAGACAATGGGAATTGCATAATTTCTTTGGTATCATTATTGCCCAGGTCAATTACTCTTTGAGCTAAGAGTGAAGCAGAGAACTTTCAATGAGTAACTTACGATTTACAAGTTTGGATGGCAACATTGGCTTGCACTTCTCAGGAGATGCCACATTCTCTTCATCTGTTACATACTCGAAGTTAATAATAAACATCATTGCTACTCCCTCTTGATTTTTCACTGGAATTATGTGGGTGTTGCAAATGAAGGTAGATCCTGCAGATAGAGAAAATAAAAGAAAGAAATACATAACTCAAAGGAAACTTCATTATTTTTCACTCCAGTAATTGCAGTTCACCAATAGATAATGAAGAATATTTCTTTGAATTTAATGATTGAACATCAAACACAGAATTCTTTAAACAGGAATGTTTTCATAGAAAAAAATACATATTTTGATAATTTGTTAGATTATTACCCCTTCCAAAAGATCTCTTCTCAAAAATGTAGATTTTACTTTTTTTTTTTTCAATTCACTGGAGGTACCTATATAGATAGATTTGTGGCATAGAGACATTTAGCACCAAAAGTAGCAAAGTGAAAACTGTTCTAACCACAACACTAGTGAAGAAAGCAGAACCCCATTCTTCTAAATGTCAAACATTCTTCAAACTTTTGTTCTATTACAACAGAATGAATCATGCATGAAATATTTATGGGTGTAAATATATCACTATTCTTATTTTAGCTCTCAATCTTTTGGGGGCCGTGTAATGTTGTTTAGGTTTGTGTTTTAAAAAAAAAAAGTTATCTGATCCTATGGGGTTTTATATTCTATCACCAAAAAATTATAAACTGTGGTAATAATTTTCAATAATCTTCAGAAGTATTTGACTTAATTGTTATATACAACCTGAAGTTTAAATTTAAAAATATCCTAGTTTTCATATATATGGAGCATACCCAGCTTATACTAAAATGAACAGAAGATGTAATTTCTCCACACCTCTGGTACTCAAAGTGTTCTTGTTCAAATGCCTGATTACAGATTTGAAGAATTATTTGTGTTAATTCTTCCAGTATAACTCTTAAGAAGTTTCATTTGACAAGGCCATTAATTTTGATTTAATTCTTTCTATTAACCTAACAGACCACAGTGGTTCCAAAAATAATGTGATAGCTGTAAGCGATACAATGATGTGCTAAAAGCTTCATGCAAACATAATTGTGAGATGGTGTCTTTCCATGATAACTAAGGATGGGTTTAATGTACATCATCTGCAATTTATGCATTCAAATCACTGAAACTTGACAAGCTGTGCAATTTGACAAAAACAGATCCTGATCTGGTTCACACAAGAATTATTTTTTTTGTTTTTACCATTGAGCAGAGAGATAGTAATGATTTATATCATTATAACAAAAATCTGGCTTCTCATATTTAATGTAGTACTTGCTATAATGTGGTATATATGGCAGTTTGAGCTATGTATAAAATTGACACTCTGGCCTTTCAAGTTTTGCAGCTGTACCTTCAATCCATTTAATAAAACAGTTAAGCTGTGGCACTTGCCACAGTTGCCATGGTTACAAGCTCAATGACTTTAGTAAACAGAAAATAAGCAATTTTAGACTGTTCCATTAGAGCTAAAAATAGAAGTGCTGCAGGCCAAGCATTGCAACAAAGACTGGTTAAACAGAGGGTCTGAAGAGAATTTAGATGTAATCTTTGTGATTTTACCTAAGCAAGACAAATATTGAGTTTAAACAGTCAAAATTATATTTATTGAATTGCTTGAAAGAAAATGCTTACTATTTCATTATATAGAGTGTTTTGTATTCCATTATATAGAGTGTTTTGACATGCAGATGTATAAGTTGAACAGATATCCCCCAACTGGCCACCTTCAACACCAAGTGTGCAAGCCTTTAAAGAACACTGAACTCCAGTGGATCAAATGTTTATCAGTTTTTGCAAAGAAGGATGATGAGGATCCTCAGACTTCTTTAAAAACTTTTCTGCTTTTAAAGGCAAGGGTGTTTCAGCTTTTGAAATTCTTCCCACAGTGCTAAGTAATGACACTATCTCCCGTTTATGTAGAACATTCCGCCCTCAAGCATTTACAAACCTCATTTGTACTGGAGCTAGGGATTCGCATCTCTGGGGAGATGCAGAAGCTGTTTAACACTCCAAGGCTTAAGAAAGTGGCAAAAATGGCACAGGGTTAAAAATTTCAGCTGCATGTAGAACTATTTGAGTAACAAAAAAGGGGAAAGATTCATATCTGGTATAATTCAGCATAGTTTCTTTGAAGACCAATTGCACCAGCAGACTAATGAGTCTGGTGTAGTTCATTAGTCTGATTTTTTTCCACCACACCTGGGCTTTTTTAATACAGACTATTTACATCTGACTGGAATTGGAATTCTGCATCTTAACCAGAATACAGTGCCTGTCGCAGTCATTGTTAGTGTCTGTCTTTAGTACAGAAACTGTTATTTCTGTGCACTTATCAGTATCTATCTCTGTTGAAATGGCAATAAGGAAATACAAAGTAACAAGGAAGACCTAGTGTGACTGAAAAATAAGAGTTGTGTATAAAGAAAGAATACTAGTGAATTCAGAAGATATGCTTGGAGTTGTTGGAGTTGATGGCAATAAAGAATTATTAAGAAGTAGCTTGTTTATAAACAGTCTCATTCAGTATTTGTACTCTGGCATTCTAGTGCTCTTCATTGCACTCAGCATGTTTTCCCTGTTTTGTCTTTACACTGAATATTGTGAGAGTAAGAAATGCTTCTGATGAGCAATAAAAATTGTAATGAAGTTTCTGGAATTTGTATTTCCCACCTAACAGCACAGGGTAAGTGGGTGATATAATGAGAATAATTATGAAAATTTTACCTTTATAATTAATAGATTTGATATCCAGCAACATATTTGAATTTTCTAAAGATTACTGTTGAGGAGTAATAATGGCAAATACCTGTTGTGCTCTCTTATTATCATTGTTGGAGGTGCTAAAGAGGAAAAGCTAGATATTTTCTTGTCAGCTTGAATTCCACGGTTATAAGGGCTTCTTTTCTTTTGTCTACAGCATTTTAAAGCCCAATCTTTCATCTAGTAAAATTAATTAGTGGCAAAATATCCATATGTGAAGAAAAGATTCTGCTCCCCTGGATGCTGTGTGAATATGGTCTATGATTCTGTAGTTATTTACGAACAATATGGTTTCATAAGACCAGAAAGGATGATGTGAAACAAATAACTGCCAAAATGTATATATGTGACAATAAATATTTAAGAAGCAAAGACTTAGGATATATTAGGATTATATAAAGATGTATTGAGCCATTTGAGAAAGCCTATTTAAATACCTGGTTGTGTAGTGTTTAAAGTTGACTTGCTTCATGAGAGCAGTACAAAGTAGGAACATCAAACCAATTAATCTGGTTCATAAAATCTGTTTACCTTTACAGTGATTTTCTGTAGAAGATTTTAGGACAGATTCTTATCAGGCTGCATCTTCTAGGTACAACTGCAGACATCTATTTGAACTGTGATAGATCCATTTATGAGCAATTGGGAGGGAACAATAGAATTATTACAACAGTGAAAGCATTCCAAATTACAAGAGCCTCCATTCTCATATGAAAAACTACAAACTTTGAAAAATGACACATCCCAAACAAGTATTTTGACTCAGCCTTCCTGAGAATAAAATTTTCACAGGCCATAACATATGACAAGCACAAAGGATCTCTGAAAAATGAGACACTGTGACATTTAGGTAATTGTCCTAATTCTGCAGAAGCTCCATGGTTCATATAACAGGGACCCTTGAAAATCCCTTGTGGTTCTACAGGATTCCTCTGCAACCCTTTTGCCCTGAACGAGGGTGACAGTTGCTATCTGCATTTCACCACTAAATAATTCAGATTCCCTCACCTCAGTACAAATGTGAGGACTGCCTTTACGGGGGCTGAGGATGGTTTCAATGTGTTTTGGAACCAGTTTTGTCTCCCTGCGCCAGAGCATTTATGACTTCTCAGATATCTTTTGTTACTGGACCTGCTGTGGACAACTAACTAAGGCTGCAGAAAAAAAGATGTTGAGTGTGACCTCTGTGTGCATTTATAAATTTCTGGACAGGTTGACCTCATATATGAGTTTTCTAGGATTATGATAATCTTTTACTGCTGCAACCTACAAGTAGTCCAGTGTAGATATCTGTACAATCCATAGCCACTTCTGCTCATTTCAACTGAAGGTGAGAAGGAATAAAAACAGAACAAAGCAAGAGCCAACAACAGCTTTCCTATCCAGAGCTAGGCAGTCCTGTTCTCTGTTGGAAGACAGATCTGAACAAGACACTTCTGCAATGTGACAATTTTAAGATACTAGAGGGACAAGAGAAGGAAGCTGGGTATTCTTTACACTCTTATTGAATAATCAGCATCTTTATTTTGGAAATAACTACCCTCCTCTTTCTCTGATATGATTCACATTTTGTCATAAAAATAAATGCTCAGAATGCCTTCTCTTGGAAGCACAAACTTAGTACATATCAGTTACAAACATATAGTTTATATCTTATATTTTAATTTTAAATCAGAAATTATCAAATAGAAATGCAACTAAATACATGCCATATTAAACTGTGTACTAAGCTTAGTTTTAATTCTACCAGCCTTTTACTGAAAAGGAACACAGAAAAGCCTGCATAGTTCCCATTTTATTAGTAATCAGATGAAATTTCCATTGTTTTCATAGATTCATTTTTGACCAGTTAATGTGACATCATTAGAGCTTGAACACTGTTACACTAGTTAGAAAGTTTCTGTTAAGAAAGGGTTGATTTCCATAAATACAAAGAATAAATTTCATCATGTAATAGAACATAACCAATGGCATTTTGTCATCTTGTGTTCATGTTTACAGCCTTATGTGTCCTTTCATCATAGCATGGCTCATGTGGTTTGCCCAATGCTAATAAGAACTTATTTAGGGGAAGAAAAGAGAGATAATCTGAGGGAGAATTGACATGACTTATCAGAAAACCTTCTCTTGACTTTGCTCATCCTCCATGGAGTCTTTGTCTTTGGGATGAGAAACCAAGGCATGGCTTTCTACTAACCTCTTAAATCCAATATTCTCTTCCTTCCTAACAGACAAAAGAAGCATCTCTCTACTTCTTCCAGACTTAGACAAGTCCTATAAAGTTGGTTACTCTGTTTATTCAGTTCCAGGGCACTACTTGGGCAGGTAGAAAGTAAAGGGAATTTAACGAAATGATGAAATGTATCCTCTGGTATTCAGAAAGGAATGACTGTTCTGCCTTGTGTGGACATTTAGGAAGGCTGAGGATGTGGGGTTTATCCTCCATGGTCAGTATGTCAAATACAAGTAGTAACAAGCTGGTTAGCAGCATATGAAATATTGATAACTCAAGTCTTGCTCTCTGGCCCAGACTGCTGTTTATCATCTATTTTGTTGCCAAATGCTGGTGGATGAAGGACATGGACATGCTCCTTATATAGACCAGTGTGATAGGGTCATAGGGGCTCTGTTATAGATGAATTGGATGGAAGGCAAGGTGGGAAGGGGGATACATTATGAAAATAAGGCTGTTTCTTGCACATTCTTATAAGACTTTTCACTTGAAAGGCCCTAAGGACAAGCAGAATAACCTTACTTGAAGGACCTTCACGTGTGATCTTCTGGAATTGTGACCTTATTCCCTGTTGTTCCATATCTACTTTCAGCCAAACTTTAGAAAAAGAAATGGAAGCAAGTCAAAACTTTTTTTCTATATGTTGCCAAGATTCCAGTAACAAACAGTTAAAAGTTTGTTTTAGCCAAGCTATGAATGATGCAGAATAATGTCACTTGAAAATGACTGGTTGTTATTTATTAATGAGACCAGTAAAGCAAAGCATCTTGTATCCTTGAAGGGTTATAAACAAAGAAGAGGAAATTGGAAAAAAACCTGTGCTCACAGAATATTTGCACTACCTTGTGTGATTTCTGTAGCTTATCACTGAAGAAAGTCCTTTTCTTTTGTGCTTAAAATTCAGAAGTCTATTTACCTGGGTTTGACTTCTGCTCTAAGCAAACAGGGTACTTGGCTGAGCTTTTGTTGGCATTTAAGGACAATTGCATTGGGGATGTGTATTGACTATTCAAGCAAAAGCCAATTTGTCAAATATTGAGAGATGATGTGTATTGCAATGTGGGGACTCACCACGACCAATTGAGGGCTGAAAATCTATGCTTTTGTGTTTCTATTGAAGCACAAGCCAAGAATAATGCAGCATGTCACAAGGAATCTTGCTTTCAGTGGACTTAGTGGAAAGATTTGCTTGCTTTCTCAAATCATACTAAGGACTTTTCTCCTGTAGTGTTATGTTGAAAATAGTCATGTGATAATCCTGCAGAATTTCACGTGATGTTATATTGAAGGGCTCCAAATGCCTTTGCACTCCAATTTCTTTGTCAATTAAAACTAACTATTTACTAACAGATTTTCACAACTTAGTCTGCCTATTTATATGTAAAAAAATGGCTGGAAGAGTGACTGAATCTGCCCTGAGAAAATTGACAAGCTCTTAGTCATGTAGAATCAGATCACTGGAGACAGATACTACATAGCTACTTGCTCAAGTCAGTAACAAATCCTACAAGAGAAATATCAGACAAGTATTTCTGTCTGGTTTTATCTGCAGCCTTTTGCTTTTTGCATATGATGTCATTATTCAGATCTTTGGAGACATCTGATCTGTAAAGACCTCATTTGAATTTCGTCAAAACTTTGGCTCTAAAGGAAAAAATTACCTTTGAATGATCCTTTTCTCCTCACCCTCCATTTGTTACGTAGCTGCATACATGAGGAATAGGAGGAAACTTGATGCTAAGACTAAAGATGACAATATTTTCAGCCATAAAGAGCATTTATTCCATGAATCCCAGGCTGCATTGCAAATTTTGCCCATTGCTGCCCTTCAAAGTGTACAGGTATTATTTTACTTTGTATAGAATCATAGAATTGTTTCAGTTGAAAAAGACCTTTTAGATCATCAAGTCCAATCACCTTTCTTCTAAAGGTGGTAGGACTGTGGCATAAAAAGAAAACAGTTTTATCCAAAGCTGCATCAAAAATGAATGAAGAAACTCAGGGTAACACAAAGACACTCTTGATCCCATTTTCACAATTGAATTAGTAGATAACAGACCCACACTATTAATATATCCAGTATATTTCTACACAGAACTTTGGGTAATAGGTCATACAATTCTCTTTATCTTTCACCTGTATCTTCTGAGCTGTGTCTTTATGTCAGCATTTTCCAGTTCCATCTGACTGAAAACAAGTTACGTTGTACAGCTAGAATGGGGAATTCACAAGCTTCCCATTAAACACGCTGCACATGTATCTGTATGACTGTCTCTTTTGAAAGGTTCATTGCAGAGAGCAACTAAAAATAGATGGCAGGTTGAAATGTATTATATCCCTTCTCAATTGAATAGCTATTATTAAGGGGGATGGGCAGAGACAAGAAGAGTATATTCGACTGATATTGATTAGAGAGCTCATTGTGATTAAATGGGACCTGTTCCTTTTGACATTTTGCTCCACCCTCCGTATCAAACAGATACTCTTTCTGTCACTGAAATGGTTGCTGATCCTAAGATTTGATTTATAGGGTTGATGTTGGTTTTGTAAGGTATTACAGTGTTTAGAGGTAAGGGAAGAATTTTTAAACTAGCACACTCAGAAAAAAACTACCCTCTGGAGGCTGTGGACAAGTTCATTATTGGACTGGCCTATATAAATATCTCATTTTCTCTCCCTTTAATCCCATTTATAATATAATTCAATAGCTAGATAAATACTATTCAACTGCTCGCTCCAGCATTTCTTATGCTACTGCATTGACACAATTATTGCTAACCTCCTAATTATAGTATCTACACCTACACTAATAGAGATATGGTGATTAATTGTAATGCTAAACACATTTTATATGGGAGGACAGTTTCCTGGTGCTTTGTTGTTTAAGCATATCTAAACATGTACAGAAGATAGAGAGCAATTAAATATTTGGCATGGAAGGAAAAATTAAATGAAAAATTAGCAAGCAGTGATACTATATATCTACAGAAACCAAGAAAAGAGCATAGAGTGAAAAATATTTAAAAATTTACGTGGAAGCGTAAAGACTTATTTAGGTTCCAGGCTGCATGTATTTAGGAAATCATAGGTGGTCCAGAAATTGCAGAAAAAAGATAGGCTTTTTTCTTTCTGTCTCAGTTCACCTTAGAACTACTTTTTTTTTTTTTTTTCCATCAGAGAGGGTTTGTCTAGAGCACAGATTGAACTCAGGAAGCCCAGATCCTACTGTCAGTCTTGAACACTCAAGCTGATCTTTCTTGGAGGTACATGCTGGTACATGCACAGTGGGGTAAAAACTGTGTCTGAAATTGTTTTCTGGATGGGTTCTCATTACTAGCAGTTTGCAAAGCTGGTATTTTCAAACATTACTGTTACTTGAAATCACTTAGGCCCTAAACTTTGTTTAAAATCTCTATTACACATTGTCTTTTTCTTCCAGAGGAATATAGCAAGTAGTGCTGCTTCTGAAAAGTTAAGTCTCTGACTTGTTAATGAAAATACCTCTGTCTCTGTATATGCAGTTAAGTATCTTGTGCCTGGTTCCTCGCACCTGTGTGGAGAGCACCACACAAAGTACTACCAGATGCTAAGCAGTCAGGCATGGAAGGTGAGGGCAGATTGTACAAAGGGCTACACCTCTGAAAAAAAATAAAGAATTTTTAAGTTGTAAACTCTTTGCAAGTTGACTATTGAATAACTGAGAAGGATTTTTCATTCTCTTGTGTTATACATGTTACAGACTACGTGAAAGAGGCAAGCCCAATGGTTTTCATCTTATTTTCTTAGTATGTGTTTGATTATGAAATCAAGCACTTATACTAATAAAGTCCACAAGGACACTTGTAATATAGTTGTAGTAAATGCAAGATACACTACACTTGATTAATTTCATAACTGAACTTTTAACAGGGAAACATTGTAAGCAACAGTGCTATTTTAGCAAGACAGAAACTGAAAATTTTCAGTTAGATATTCTCAAAATGCAATACTTATTATTTTTAAAGGAAAATATTGAAAAGTGATTTTTTCTACATTGCACAAGATATTCCTGTGAGACAAAATTAATATTTTGAAATGTTCATTTCACTGAAAATATATAAAAAATAATTTTCCAATTAATAGGGAATAGAAAATCCATTGTTTGCTCAGCTGCATGATACACTTGAGCTGAAGACATATTAAAATAAGAGCTTTTTGTTAGGTACTAAAATGTGGACATATTTGACTAGAGTTTTATGTCTATTAAAAAAAGAGAGCCCAGGATGTAATGCCATAAAACATGGTCTATCCCAGTATGTGACAGTAGACAATAAAAAGTTACCGACGTCCAATGTCATTGGACGTAGATCAGTACTACTTGAGAAGGGTCAGTGATGATAATATCAGATTCATTTCTATAGTTGAAGAGGTGGGTGAAAAAATGTAATAACTTAGCCCAAATAATATTAATGAAACACAATGGAAATGAATTTGTTATACTATGTTTTCAGTTGTATCAACAGGCATTTACACATTAGTTTAAGTAACTTTCATTCATTTTTCAGTCTGTATCGAGAGAGAATTTTTAATTAGGAAAGGTCATAGCAGTGGGGATTACATTAATTCAGTGGAATTATGTGTAATTAGAATAGTTTTGAAAACAACCGGATTTCATTGTGAAAATGCTCTGACTTTTTTCATTCACATTTTCAATGAGCTTATTTAAAGCATAGCACTCAAAAAATACCAGATGTATAGCTTAAGGTGAAAAACAATGGTAGCACACATTGTCTCTCACAGTTTTTTTAACAGAAAAATAAAGAACTACAGAGCTTTAGTATCTGTTTACAAACATTATGTGATGAATTTAAATATAAATACACCCTAAACACAAATCTTTACAAAAAACCCCTAGCTCACAGAATCACAGAATGTCAGGGATTGGAAGGGACCTCAAAAGATCATCTAGTCCAATCCCCCTGCCAGAGCAGGAACACCTAGATGAGGTTACACAGGAACGCGTCCAGGCGGGTTTTGAATGTCTCCAGAGAAGGAGACTCCACAACCTCCCTGGGCAGCCTGTTCCAGTGTCCTGTTACCCTCACTGAGAAGAAGTTTCTTCTTATATTTAAGTGGAACCTCCTGTGTTCCAGTTTGTACCCGTTACCCCTTGTCTTATCATTGTTTGTCACCGAGAAGAGCCTGGCTCCATCTTCGTGACACTGCCCCTTTATATATTTATAAACATTAATGAGGTCTCCCCTCAGTCTCCTCTTCTGCAAGCTAAAGAGACCCAGCTCCCTCAGCCTTTCCTCATAAGGGAGATGCTCCACTCCCTTAATCATCTTTGTAGCCCGACGC
>VYZX01017623.1:1925-31555 GCA_013401335.1 Brachypteracias leptosomus | reverse complement strand
TTTATCAGTGGGCCTACATTGCCTCTGGTGTTAGTTTTATCTGCTATGTATTTGAAAAAGCGCTTTCTGTTGTCCTTGATCCCTCTCGCCAGGTTTAATTCTAAGGAGGCCTTAGCTTTCCTAGTTGCCTGCCTACACCCCCTGACCATAGCCTTATACTCTTCCCAAGTCGCCAGCCCCTCCTTCCAAGATCTATAAACTTTCCTCTTCCACCTAAGCTTATCCAGCAGTTCCCTGTTTAACCAAACAGGTCTCCTGGCTCCCTTCCTTGACTTCCTACATGTCAGGATGCTCCGATCTTGAGCTTCATAGAAGCAGTCCCTGAATGCTACCCAGCTATCTTGGGACCCTTTACCTTCAAGCAGCTGACAAATAATTGTTCTGTTTTCTTATTTGTTAGCTAGTTGGCTAAGAGTTAACATGTATTCAACTATATGTATAAATACGGAAGATGCCTTTGTTCTTTATTTTTGTTCTCTCTCTTTCTCTTTCTTTCTTTTCTCTTTCTTTCTTTCTTCCTTTCTTCCTTTCTCTTCTTACCCATAGCTATTCTTTTCTAAACCCTCATTAGAGCTATGCACCTCTGGGCATTCAACTGAGACATGTCTTATTATGTTCATGAGAAAAGGAATCTCAGGTTTCTTGAATATTGTCCATCTTGCAGAAAAAGCGCAGATTAAGACTTTTTGTGAAAGTAACCTCATTTATTTCCTCAAATTAAACTACATAAACTATTTTAAGAACTAATTGAATAACCTTACAAGGCAAAATGGAAGAAGAAGAAAGAAAGAAAGAAAGAAAGAAAGAAAGAAAGAAAGAAAGAAAGAAAACAAGCCAGAACTCCATTTCAGTAATTTTGTTTCATTCGTCCAAGACATTGGTCCAGAATATACTATGAAGTAAAAGGGTGATCGAGATTCTGTACCCATTTACACTGTGCCATTTCAGGGAGATTAAGGGATACTGTTCTTAATAGATATCAAAAAGAAGAGGGTATTAAATGGTCATAGAGTATGAAGGGTGATATAGAAAAAGAGATTAACAGCAGGTCCCCTGAGGCAAAAGAGAAATGCTGTCATTGCTGCAAACTTTCACGAGTGCAATGTGCATACAGCTCCATTGGCCAAGTGGAAGGAGTACCATTTTCTAAATATAGATCGATGCTTTTCTCCTGGAAATCATACCCTTGGAAAATCATACTGATGGAAACATACCCTTCCTGATGCTTTATAAGAGAATTGATCATGAGTAGTTAGAAATACACAAGATCCAAACTTGTAGAAAAAAAATTATATCATCATACACAGCATCAGATGTACAGTCATGTTGTATGTATTATAGTACTTAGCTGCATCTGAAGGGAGAGAACAGACAGATACAAAAGGAGGGACTCTTGTTGTATTGAATAACCCTCATGAGGTCTAGATAACAAAGGTAATGATCTGGAAACCATGGTCAGGAGAAGGCCAGTTGTGAAAGCTGATGGGAGCAATCAAGCTACTGGGATTGTTAAACAAATGGATGTAACCTCCCAGGACATAGTAGCTAAAAGAGACGTGGTATTCCGGAATTCCTGACAAAATAAAATCATGGGATTTTGAATACATAACAAATGTGGTGGGAGGTCTATGTACTGGAGATTTGTGAAACAGTAGTAAAATATTAAATTTTTGTAAAAAGAAAAAGTTTTCTAATGAGTCTTCATGCCCAACATGATGTATTTTTAATTTAAGATCTCATTAGAATTGATAAACACGAATAACTTACCGAACTAGAAGTTCATGACTGCCCTAGGGGTGGTTTTCATGACCTGATTGCAATTGGTGTAGACAAACAAAGAACAATTCCAAGCAGTAAAATGGTGGTTCTTCTAAATGGGTAATTTTCTATGGTTGAGAAAAATGTCAGTGGAAATAATTGGGAGGAGAAATCAGACAAATATATGAATGAAAACCTGGAATTCTTAATGAAAATGTTAGATAGCAAGAGTAATGATTCAAAAATGCTGAAAATCTCAGCTGCAAGTCCATCTGCATTGAATGCAGAAGTAAAGGTAACAAATGGGAATTAACAGGCATATAGTGAACGGAGAAAGAGAAAGTAAATGTACGTGTGTGGAAACTGAGAGGTATGAAATATAGAAAGTTGATGGAGGAATGTGACAACATCAGAGCAAGACTAATGAGAGTAACTAAATATGTAAATACATTAAGCAAAAAATAATTCCAATAATAGTGAAAATCCATAAAAATCACAATAACAACAGCTGTGGTAAATGTTTAATAAGTATGTGATAATAATTATGCAAAAACCAGACAGATCTTTTAAGAATATTTCTGAAGCATAAGTCTTTGCTAGATCCAAAACATAAGCAAACTTGGAAAAATTCTAATCAAAGGTCTATAACTCAGCAGCCTACAACTCTGATGTGACCTCTTAACAAATCTTGCTGGGCAAAGTTCCAGAAGGTTGGAAAAATGCTAATGTTCTGCCAGTGTTCATAGAAGGGATATAGTGGTTGAAACGTCTGTATGGTAGTGAGCCTGACATCAGTTCTAAGCAAATAATGAAACCTGTGATGTTAGACTAATTTAATAAAGAATACCTGACCGGAATATAATTAGCGTCAGCATGGTAATGCAGACATTATCAGTGGACAAGAAATCTGATTTGATGATTATATTCTTTGTATAAAATAACAACCAAGTAGCCATTACAGAAATATGCTTTTGTAAGGTATTCTACTGATTGCTATACAATGAAGTAATAGCACTATACTTATAGTTTACAAACTGACTGAGAGCTTTCAAAGTCATTAATGGAGGATCACAATTCAGTGCCAGTGTCTAGTGAAAGTCCACAGAAATTATGACAATAGCCTTAATTTCCTTTAAAAAGATATGCAGAAATATAAAATCACTTCTATGAAATGTATGAATGCTTCAAAAACTAGTTGTGAACTGGCAAATGACATTGTAATGAGTAAAACCAGAAGAATTTGGATTATCCTGTAAGTGGGACATTAAATGCAAACAAATGCATTCTGAAATGGTAAAATTAATCATACGGTTATAGAACTAGGGCACGTAGGCTGAAACTAAAAAATGGTAGCTATATCCTGGAATGTACTGTCTCATGAAAGAAATAATAGGATAACGTGTAAGAATGGCGAGCATAGCCTGCATAAAGAGGTAGAATAAGAAGCCAACCTTTCCCTATGTATATAGCACTGGGGAGACTAAAACTGGATTACTGCATACATTTTCTGAATTCTTAAGGGACATTGAAAAATTGGAGAAGGCATAAAAAAGAGCAGAGGAATAGCATTCTTCAGAAAATTCCTTTGGTGTGAATCTTAAAGATGTCAATCTTTGTTGTTTAGTGAAAAGTAGTTTGAGAAGTGACTTGCATTGCAATCAGTACCTTCATGGAAAGAGTGCTGAATACTAAGGAGCTGTTGAGTCTATCAGAAAGAACCTAAATGTCTGGAAGCTGAAAGCAGATAATTCAAGCTGTATCCTCTGGAATGAACCATCAGAACAAAAGCAGTGGTTCTCTCTCTCATTATGTTTTTAGATCAAGACTGGAAGAAACAGATATGTCCTTTTAATCAGCAAAACTGATGTACTATTCATCATCATAAAATTCTAATGTTTCTTCTGAATAACTCATTTCAATGAAAGAGGGATTCAGTGCTTCCTGGTCCAACTTTTCACTGAATACACAGTGCTCCACAAACCAAGATGCTGCCTCTACCCCATACTTGGGAATAAAATTTCATATGCTCTGCTTAGTCAATTGGTAAAATTTCAGAAGTCCTTCATGATATGATCAGATTTTGATGTTCTGACCTTTTTAAGAGGTGAGATCACATTTCAGCAGCAAGCTTTGGCCTATCCTTGGGTTATGGTGGTGTAGAAGTGAATCAAATTTACCAGACACGACACCTAACCTCCTTCTGTCTCCTGCTAATGGACATAGCAGCCGATAGCTACGGGATGTGCACACCTGTTTTTCACTCAGATGCATCAGCAATAGTAGCTCAGTACTCTCCAGGGCAATGTGTGTGGAGCTGTTGTGCTTCTGTTCTTCTCATTCTCTCCTCGTCAGGAAAGGGCAGCAGTACCCAGCTCTGACCCTCCCAGTAATGCTTGCTGGAGGATGCATTTGGCTATCTGGGCTGCATTCGCTGCTCAAATAGCTGTTTCCTGTCTCCTTTAGGGAAAAGGCACAGGCCAGATGGTGATGCAGGGTCAAAGCACTGCCAGTGCAAAATCATTATCAGTAACTACATCTCCTCACAAATAATGCATGCTTATTTGTCTGAATGAAATCTCCCTTGTGAAATGTTAAAACTTTGCCTCATAATAATTCTGTTAGGCAAAAGCTCTTTTTAGCTACCAACAACTCCACCTGATTAACTGAGAGCATAACTATTACCGGACATGCCAGTGGAATTTATTCTTTATTTTTGAAAGTAAATCCAGCTTAACATCCCCTTAACCTTCACAGAAAGCTCATGTTCTTAGGTTGGAATCATGCCCTTAGTATCCATACTTGATGGCTTCACATCATGTCCTGACTACCCATATGTATGTCCATCTGTTAGGCTGGCGTGGTGCCCTCCCACAAGTTGCTGGACTCTTGCCCTAGGACATGGGGACATGGCTGAGGACTGAATGCGTACTTAATACTTCATGTGACTTCCTGTCTGTGTGGATGTGTACATGTGTATGCTGTGACCCTACTGTTTGTAATGGACAGCATGGAAGGTATTTGCCCAATTTGCTTCAGGCAAAATAGGCTAAGTGCAATCCAGAACATCCTAAGGTAAGGGGTTTTGCTCGGAAAATGGTAAAAGTATACTTCCTAGAAAGCTGGGTTTTTGAAAGTCTTCATATAGTGTTCCAGCTTGATTTGCATGAATTTTATTTTGCAAGCTTTGTTTTTCAAGTTGAACACAATTGTTGATTAAATAACTAAAAAAAAAAAAGTGTTCTTATCAACTGCTTCTGGGTAGCATCTAGTTCAGAGCACACAACCAGGCTCAATTCACTTCATTAAAACGGGTGATTCCAAAGTCCTGTCACTGCAGACCCTGCAGCTAGTGACTGGCTCATGTGCTGTTCTGGAAGGCTCTGGCCCATTGACCCCACTCACAAAACATTTTGTAGAAGAATTAGGGAATGAGGCTCTGAGATTAAGGCCTTTCATTTGCCATCTTGGCTTTCAGTTTTCTATAATAGTCCACCAGCCTTCTTTGGACATCTGCTTCAAATACATTGCAGTAACTGGTTTGAGACATAATCTACTTCAGGTATATTGCAAAATGGAATTCATAATACAAAATGATGCATTGTTTACAGCTACAGCCCACTGTCAAACAGTGTATTCCATGTGCTGATTCTTAGGACAACTTTCATAATTTAGGTGTCTATATGGGAAATGAACTCTGCTTATAATTTTGCTCTGTTGGTATGGGCTGAACTGCAATGAAATCCTGGTTAATAATCAAGAATAAAAAGGATTGATGCTAAGTCATCATGTATTCAGTCTCGAAAATATCCTTTAGCAGAATCCTGTCAAATATAAGTCAAAGCATATTTCTCTCATAATAGTCTATTTGCTGCATTCAGTCCTGGTTGATTTTGAAGTTTAATGACTCTAGGCATTGATTATCTTTCAGCTTGCTAAATTGATGACCCTCAGCCACTGAGAAACATGCATCTTATTAGTATTATCTAGGCATGTCTCATTTTAGATTTGTTGCTTCTATTGAACTTTGTAAAAAGTATGGAAGTGTGGCTTACATGCAGCTAGCTGACTCATGTAAATTGGAGGCTGGCAATTTTAAGTTCTTCTGTATCTTATCTGCATAGTCCCTTTGAATTTACACATATTGGATATGTATGTAGCACAAGCATGCATGCCTGTATATAAAACTGTATGTGTTCTTACATAAAACACTGTAATCAATGCTTAAAATTGTCTGAAACCTTTTATTGTAAAATTGTATTGTTTACAGTTGAATTGTTCAGCTTGAATTTTTATATTGACTATTTTCTTCCAAGACTATAGCTTTATGGGAGTTTTGCCTAGAATCAGTAAATTATGCTTGAAAATAAGACAAGTGGGCATTTCTGGCAAGGATTTGGAAATTAAACTTAACTTCGGGTATTCTGAGTTATCTTCTTTTAGAGGTTATAGATGCATCTTAGGGTAACTGTTCTGCAATATCTAAACACCCTATATGTTTTTTTGAATAATTCATTCATGATATGCAGGACTGAGCAGTTAAAAAAAATGAAGAATAGTAAAATAATAATGTCAAACAAGGTCAGAAAATAATACTCAAAACTTCACACTGTAGCTTTAGAGTAACATTAAAGTTTGTTAGAAGGGAGAAATGAATGATCAGATCTAAAACTCCACTTTTATTTTCTTAAATGCCTGAAATGATATTATTTTTATGAAAGACTTAATGAGTCTTACAGGTTTTATGTGGTGATTGAGTCACCTTTGCTTCAAGAAATAAAAATGTGCAAATTGCATTCTACTTGTCATTTCTGACAATACCACAAGTTTTAAAGCAGTCTATTTTTTAAAGATTATAATTTTTTAATATATACAATATGCATTTTTCTGTGGAATGCAACACTACAGTCTGCTGTAAGCTCACCCTTTTCTAATTGCAGTAGATAAATCTGTGGTAATCTCCTTTGCAAGTATGGCATAGAACATGTTATAAATACCACAAGAAGGGCAAAATTCAGTGGGCGGTAAAGGTCAAAATTATAAAACCCATAAGGAGTATAATGAAGTCCATTGGCTGGGGTTCAACAGGACACTTAAGTAGATGACAATGTTTTAGCTTGTGAGAAGTCCCATTGACTTAAGTGTCCTGCTGAATATTGTCAGTAACGTGTACTTTGCGTATTACTCTATTTATCTTTATATTGTTTAGACATTACAGTTAAATCTTATGCTTTGTGCAGATATCTGACATGACAGTGGAAGAACTGAAATATTTACTAAGGCTCTTGTGTGTAACAGAAACTCACTAACACTTGGAAAAAATTAATCTGTACAAACATGTAATCTGAAGTAAAGTCTGAACTCCTGCCCTGGCTTTTTTCTACTTTTGAAAAACTTCTTGTTAGGAGTTCTCTTCTCATATTTCACTTCTACTTACACCAGGCATTGACATTGAGAGAAGCACAAAAGGTAGCCTAAGCCTTCCACCTTTTTGTTGCAGCATCACAGTCCTGTGAGCACACACAGCACCATGGCTGTACCCACCCTGAGTGTCACTGTGTCACGTTGATAGCAGAGTACCTGAATTTCAGCATACAGCTCTGGGTGCTTACTCTCATCACTTTGCTTTTCTTTATAGGACCTATATGTCCCCATAAATCTGGGTATAAGTAAACTGCTGTGCTACCTTAACTCAGAAGCAAATCAGGCTTTGTGCCCCTGGGCAAAGAGATATCAAAACAAGTCTGCTGCTGTCTATGTGGTAGAAAATTTAATTCAGTTCAAGGTCTTTTGAAATTAATTTCAGTGTCCAAAAGATGAGCTTGATTTTCTTTCCACTAACACAGATCTTGAATGAGTTGCTCTTGGTCTGTTCAAATGTGAGAGAGGATTTCATATCCATGCTGTGCTTTTTCAAGATCAACTACACAATTGCTTTGCATCTCAGTTTTGAGATTCCAAATTGAGCTAAGGACTAGTTGAAAAATTCTTACAGAAATACTTTCCTGTGAGAGCTTTTACTAATGTAGAACTTTATTAAAGTTATCTGGGGAGGAATTTTGACTTTTTCTTGGAAAAAGAACCAAATTAAAATAACAAATATAAATGGTATTTGTGAAAACTTAATCTTTCAGATGGGAAATACTAAACAGCTACAGTGCCAGGTGTAAGCCGTAGTTCATTTATAGTATACCCTCTTTGTATTTGCTGGATTCTCTGGCCATACTGCATCTCCCATGATACTTTTAAGTGAGTAATTCTTAGAATAAGCAAAGTACTGTAGAAATGCTTTTAAAAAAATCCCAAACTAACCAAAATTCCAATGGCTGAGAAAACAAAAATAATTTCATCTACATTGATTTTATATAAATCTAATTATTTGCTTTCATTTATTTAATTTATTGTTTCAATACCTGAGACTAGCTGCAAAATACCGATTTTAATATAAATAGAATTGTACCTGTGCTGTACAGTTGTAAATCATGTGTCCAAATTCACATCCCTCAATTAGGGAACCAGTTTTGATGGGGATGAAACTTCTCTCACTGTAAAACTCTCAGGCTGTTCTCTTTTCTTGGGCAACTCTGAAGTCAGAAAGACTCAGCTCCACTGCAGTGTGACTCTAGAATGAGTATATGCACCCTTTGGAAGGGACACATTATTTTCACTTCAGAGAGTGCACTTTGTCCATGTCCTTCTAAAGTTGTGCAATATTATTTTTCCTGTGTTCAGGTTTGTGCGTTCTGGCTAATCTTGCGGCATTGCAGCAACAAACTTCTGAAACTTCTCTCAACCCTGTCTTGCCATTTGACACCAAGAAAAGCAGAGAGGCTAACCTTAGTAAACCATAACTGGCAAGGGAACTGAGAGGTGGATGGAAGCAGAAATTAATCTGACATGAGAAAAAAGAATAGGAACACTACTTGTCCTGAAAGCCAGCAGTTTTCAGGCTCAAAGGGAAGTCTAGCAGGCATTTCAGATGGAGATGTCTATAAAAGTCAGTGTTAAAGAAAATAAATTCCTCTCTCTTTCCTGACAAAGCCTATTTCCTAAAACAAGGTAAGCATTAATCAAGATTAAAGTGTGTCTGAAAAATAAAAAGTCAGTTCATATCCAGCTATGAATATATTCTGCTAATCCATCCATGAGTCATGTTAGCATGCTAGCACACCCAACCCTAAATTTCTATGCTTTGCTGGATGGAATTTGCTATTAAAAATTAATGTTACTTTAAGCATTTTGGAGCTCTCTCCCCCCCTCGTTTAAATTTCCCTTACAGAAGTACTAGAGGGGTGGTACAGCAGACCATAGCAATGCCTTCATCGTTATTCCTCCCTAGAATCTGAAAAGGATATTGCTTACCCATGAGGCTTTCTTTAAGATGTTAGAAAGCATGTAGTAAAATCCTTACTTAGGCACTTGCTGACATTCACTTGTTGTTAAATTGTATTTTAAAATAATAATAATTTTCTCGTTTAATGGCAAGATTTTAATCATCAGCACAATAAGCTATGTTATATAGTTGTTTTGTTCCAATGGCTTATCATACAGGTCTTTATCGGCTCTTGGTCTGATTTTCCTTTCCACTTTCTCTACTCAGGCCCAAACACTTAGACAGGGGCAAATTCTTCTCTCAGCCAGAACAGTAGAAATCACCTCTGTACAGATACCTGATATGAGATGTCCCTGATTTGAACAGCTGGGCAAGGATGAATTTCATACACACAGAAGGCAAATCAAAGACAAATTTTTAACATTTAAACTATAATGACTGCAGATGGATCCTTACACCCTACTACACAAGTCTAGTGAAGTCCCAGCTGAATGGCCACCTTTTGCCACCTCAGAGTTATCACACCAGTAGAAGAAAATGAAGGTCATCTTAGCAGCTGGATTATTTTTCATAGAAAGGCCACATTTAACAAAGTGTCCTGCAGAAGCTGCTTGGATTTTTGAGGTGAAATTTAAGTCTTACTCAAGTCATTTAAGCCAAGCTTGTTTATTTTTCAGTGAAGCATAAAAAGTGTCTGTAACTAATTCCTGTCATAATGTTCAGGAAAGCATCCTTACCAGAGCATGTATTCCCATTTCAGGAAGCGGAGTGTGTTAGGTGTTGAGCAATAGCAGTTTACAAAGAATGCTCTTCATGAAGAGGGATGAAAACTGCTACTTAAGCCCTGACAGAGAGGCAGGATGCTCTTCCTGTTCTTAATGCTAGTGCATTAATGCTTCCCTTGTTCTTAATGCTATAGATCTGTCCATTTTTCTTCTGCCCATTGATCTTTGCAGTAGTGATCTAAAGCATAAATAGTTTGCTTTGTTTAGAGGACTTCAGTCTGTAGCTGCTCGGCTGGGTCTTCAGTGATTCAACTTTCATTCAATAAAGTTTAATTTCCATATGTTACCCTCAGATGGAAGATTTTAGCTTTAACAAGTTCTGTTATTTGGTGACATTGATGATAGTATACAAAGATCCATTCATGTTACTCTCTAAGTTTTGTTACAATATAAAATACGTGTCTTGTTTTAATTTGTTACCACCACAAGTGATATCCGAAGCTCTAGCCTATGCCAAGCTTTGACAAAGACTAAAATCCTGCTCATGTCAGTGACATCACAGATGGGGAACTACAATTGAATTCTGCATGTAATGCCTTCCTAAAACAGGAGGCTTTGAGTAGCAGAACTATGCAAGCTCTTGAGTAGCATAAGCCCACAAAGAGATACTGGCACGCAAGAAAGCTGTCTATCACCTGCCTACCTGACTTGATGGGAGTGTGTATTTATGTCTTGTAAAGAGAGTGGTATATAACATTTGAAGTCAAAGTATGTCAGAAGATCAATACCACTATATGCTGCCAACAGTGTTGACTAAATCTATACTGATCTTGGGGAAAAAAAAAAAAAGACTCTTTATTTACTTTTATTTTTTACTATTTGAACTACACTTTTAGAATACACTTGGAATTGAAAGGATACCATAAAATACTGAAGTTGGTAAAAACAGGTGACATAAGCCAAAGACTAGCATTAGAAACTCACAAAATACAAAATCAAGAGCTGTATTGCTTGCATGGTCTAAATTAACATATGTAGTCTACACACATGCATATACTGTCAGTGCAAATTTTAAAAATCTACTACAAGTTTAAATAAAGGAAACATTTATTAAAAACATAAAACTATAATAGAGATCACTTTTTCTAATAATTTATAAGTTACTATCAGTGAGATTTGTATATGTGATTATTTGAGTACATTACAGATTATTTTATAATAAAGTATTCCTAAACTGGAATGCATAAACTTTGTAATGGAGGTCATGTATACAATGTTCTGTAGCATATCTGGCAATAATTTACTAGTGAAATTCTGTATTCAATTCATATTGTATTATTTGATTACATAGATCAGAGAACCAGATTTGATCCAGGAGCCCTATAATTCTGATATCATAGAATCACAGAATCATTTTGGCTGGAAAGGACCTTAAATATCATCTAGTTCCAGCCCCCCTGCCATGGGCAGGGACACCTCCCACTAGACCAGGTTGCTCGAAGCCCCATCCAACGTGGTTTTGAACACATCCGGTGATGGAGCATCCACAGCTTCCCTGGGCAACCTGTGCCAGTGTCTCACCACCCTGAGAGTGAAAAACTTCTTCCTATTTTCTAATCTAAATCTACCTTCTTCCGGTTTGAAGCCACTACCCCTCATTCTATCACTACAAGCACTTGTAAAAATTCCCCCCCAGCTTTATAGTAGGCCCCCATCAGATACTGTAAGGTCACATCAGCACAGTGCTGTTGCTGTTCAGGAATGCTGAGAACAGTATGTAACACTTGAGGACTAGACTGTGACCTTCAGACCTGTTCCTGCAGAAATATCACATGGATTATGTCTTGATCCAATACTCTAGAGAGTGGTGAAATGAAGGTAGGAATACAATTATTTGTTAAAGGGCTTTTGCACTCTATCCATCTCACTAATCCCATCCTATTCCCTGGAGAAAATTCCTAAGTTACTTTTTTCTGTTTTGTTGTTGCCTGTGTTTCTCGCCCACATGAAGAGTCAGTATCACCATTTTTTGTCTATAAATAGAAAGCTCCAGTCCAGTGTACGGGCTCTGTTCCAATTTGCAGCTCAAATGCTTTGGACTTGTATCATCTGATGCATATTTCTTTTCACATGGCAGAGACAGAGTTCTTTCTAGTTTCTTAGAAGGCTGTGGGGGTGTGAAACTAAAATGTAGTCTTGAAATGGCTTAGGCAGGTACCTAATTTTGTGAGAGCTGGTGTGGTACTTAATGCAGAGAAGGACAAATTTATGTTTTCATAGTAAACATTCAATTATGTATATCATTCCTTCTAGTCCTGAGCTCTTCATACTTTTGTGCCTCTATTAGAGCAGAATGGTGAGTACCTGTGATTGTCATGCAGTAAAATACAAAATGTGAATAACTGTCTACACTCTTGAATCACACAGGGCTGTTTTATGTTGTCCAGCACTATTCAATATATCATTATTTATTATTTTTCCTTTGCAACTCTCATCTGCCAGAAATATTCAGCTTTATTCATGCCCTCAGGAAACACAAGGAGACTCTTCTACACAGTCAAGATACATTGAAATTTTGCCTCTTCAACAGACAGAATATCCCCTCAGGAACAGCATAACATCTGTGCCTTCTGCCAATGTGAGAAAACTGGTCATGCTACTGAAAAGCAACTATGGTGGCACAGGCAATCTACCTTGTCCTCCAATCCTTATCCTGCTGCTGAACAAAGAAATGAAAATTATCTTGCAAATCAGCTGCACTAATAAGTTTTCTCATCTGTTAGATGAGGTGGAGTTAGAAACAATTTCCTTGATAGTTCTCCAGCTGTCAGACTAAATCCTAAACCTTGACTAGAGGAAGAATTTGGAAACAAGACTATATACTAGTCCTTCTCCCAGAAAAGTTGGAGACATGCTAGGAAATAAAATATTCATAGAACTACTAACAGTACTTAGCCTCTCAAAATCCTATATATGCCATATAAAGTACAAGGCACTAGCAAAAGCTTTAAAATTACATCCCTAATACCTGTATAGATAATTTTGATAAAAAATATCACCGTAGTGGAAAGGTCTCACAGTATGGTGTCCAAAACTTAGAAATCAATTAGAAGTGGTATTTTCATGAATGGTGTAGAAAGCTAAGGAGCGTTTGCCTGAACACCTCATTACAATTAAGTAATGACATTTCAGTGACTGGTACTTAACTGGTACAATCATCTGGCTGCTCTTGTATCTTTCTGTTGTCTTAAATTCTTAAATATGCTGTGGATTATTTTTCCCTTATTTGTTATACAGCTTGACCCTCTTCTGATGAGTTGGTCTTGAACAGGCAATATCCTGCCCCCAAGAATTTCTGCTATGATGCAATATCATATTTAGCAGCTTCCACATATGAACAGCAGATGGTTTGAGCTGAAAATACACAGGCATATGTGGCTGTATGTTGCCATCCTTTAGTTCTGTTTAACCCTTCAGCAGCTCTTTGCCTTTGCCATTTCACAGTCTTATTTGGAAATGAGAAGGAATTCAGACTGTGAAAACACGAATATTTTTTCCTGTTTACACTAGTGGCTGGGTTTTTTTATATTATTGTGAGAGCTAAGAATAATCTGCCTGACTGGTCAGTGGATGTGAAAGTCTGTCTTGTTTGCAGCTGCTTACAGCTCCTCTGTGTTTAACTGTAGACAGATACGGGAAAGTATGGTTTGGTAAAACATATCATTTGTGAGACAGTGCTTCCAGCTTCTGCTACCAACCACAACTTTATTCATTTTTAGCATTCTGCTGCACTTTATTCTCTTATTATTTTCTCTTTCTATTTAATGCAATAACAAGGAAGTCTTCTCTTCTGGTTTTTGATAAACAAGCAATTTTGAGTTTTTTTGTGCTAAGTCATTTTACTTCGAAATACAGAAGTGCTCCACATTCCTTATATCAAAATACTTATGTTGGATGGTTTGACATTGCTTCATGTCTCAGGTAATTATTTAAAATGTCAGAAACAAGCAGTCATTACTTATATGAGCTATGCTGAGTGCTTAGCAACAGAAATATGAATGTATGTGCACCTGCCTTCTGTCTGTCTCAGGACACTTGCAGCTGGCCAGATTTCCTCCAAAAGATACTGGCATGGAAGAGGAGTTGCCTGCCAGCCTTGTGGTGCTTTAGTGATTGGGGTGCTTCACAACAGCCCTTTTCATGCAATGTAGGACATGGTGCAGGCTCACCATAACTTAGACCTATCTCTCTTTAACTGCAGTATAAACTAGAATGTGCAATTTGTCTTCTTTCCTTGAAATCTGGGCATTTAAGCCACATTAGATCTTGCCTTGAAAACATTCCTACAATGTATTTGATATTACCACTGTTTTCCTAGGCAGATAAGTATCTTGATCATAACCTACTCCTACGTTGCTTTCTACCCATCACATCACTTAGTTTTGGTGAAGACTGAGTGCCCTGACTGAATGCCCTCATTAGGGCCTGAATTTAAATAGCTTCTAGTGTAGTAGGAATAAAGGCAAAATGTAGTTTTATGTGGAAAAAGATCCACTGTTAATTGATTTGTCTACAAATGCAACAGCTCGGACTTTCAGTAACTTGCATTCCACAATGATTTCCTATGGCACACATAATGATCCTTTCTGTTCATTTTGTACATACAGGAATTCCAGTGTATGATTTTCTGTAACCGTATTTTTGCATTAGCTGGCTTTGATTACAGTATTTGAGGAAGTAACAACTACTTGCCAAATATTAGTTTTGTAATATGGTTAAAATATACAGCCTGTACAGAAAGAGGACAACACTGGAAGAGTTTAAAAAACCCACTCTAGTAGTTTTAGTAAATTAAATGGAATTTATAATCCTTTTAGCCCGACCATGTAACTACTCAGAAGCCATTGGTGCTGAATGACAGAAAGAAACCCCATTGAACATCCGCCTGTCCCTGTCCACCTTCACACCTACCCTGGTATCTAAATACAACCCAAAGGCATGTTGGAGGATGAATTAAATGACAGAAATGCCAATTATGTATCAGATTCTCCATTATTTTGCTACAGAAGATGAAGAAAATTTGACACCAAACTATAGCTGTTCCTGCTTAAAATTAAATGTCCTATTTTCACTAGACTTCCTTTAATACATATTGGTGTTTAAAAGGCTATTGTAATAAGGTTTTATTAACCATAAGATTACTTAATTCAATATACAGACTATTGCTTATAACATCATCAAATAAAACTAAAAATATTTCCAATAGCAAGCAATTACAGAGATGCTTGGGGGAAGGAGGCTTAAAAATGCAGCACAATACTGAAGAACTGTATACAGGAGTTTGCCACAAGAAAATTAATGTAAATTGACAATGTTTTATTTAAATGTTGTACAAAACCAGGGTGAGAGCATTTATTTTCTTGTCAAATGAAGGCTAATGAAAAATAACTACCCAACTAAAATATATTAAGTCTTATCTCAAAATACACACAGTGGATATGGTGGAAGAAAGTATAAAGTTAATGAAAGTCATTGAAACTGAAAAGATTTTTTGGTTTGTTTCAATATGAAGTACAGTAATTTCCTGTGTGGAACGGAAATGCATGATTTTTCTGCCAAAGCCTCAAAATAACATAAGCCATATAGCTGGGAGAAAGATATTTCTTTAACTTTTTTTCTAACTGTTTAACCTTTACTCTAATGCTGGAGCAGCTCCATCAATGAGATGCTACAGAAGGGCAGCAGCCTGCATCTTATTACTGTGATTTCTCTCAGTGCTCAGAAGTACTCTGCACAGCAAAATCAGAAACCCCATGGGTACAATGGCTACACCAGCTAAAGCTGACAAGGTGCTAGGTTGGTGGGAATTTTCAGAGAAAAATTGATGATTGAGGGAGACACTGCTGAAACTGATGCTGCAGGGCTGAGAGAGAGATATGTCTGTTTGTAAGACAAACAGACATGCAGACATGCACAAACTCAGACTGTAAGGATTTTTTTTTAAATCAAGACTTTTATCCCACAGCTAAAAGTTTTATCTCATGTTATTGCCACCACACCTTTGCCTAGATTTGCATTTTGCCCATCCAGTGTCATTTTTGGTTTCTTTAAAATATATTTTGATTTCTGTTCTGTACTGCGAAACTCCAGGGCCACACTTAAATATTCTGTTTGTCTCCTTTGCTACATATAAAAGTGGAGGGAAGATTCTGGATAACAGATGGATGAAACCAGGGTCAGCCAGTACAAACTGCAGCCATTCAGGAGTAGGCAGACTGGTGACAGTGAAAGAAGGAAGAGAAAAATCTCAGTTTGCCTGTATGCTCAAGCCACTCATTTGCTGACAAGCATAGGAAAACCCAGTTATCAAATTCACTCACAAATGCATGAGCTTGTGTGTGAAACAGGGGCATCCTGGATTGAAATGATTTATGACTTCATGTAAAAGCTGTACAGATTTACTTAGTTTCAGTGCAAGTTTGAGAGATTTTAAAGATAGCAGCAAGCATTGAAAGTTTGATCAATCTCATATTTTTTTCCAAGTGTGTTTTCATCTTGAAAAGATGTTAAAAATTTAAAGTAGGTTGAATTGTGTAGGATAAAGAGATAAGAAAAAGATTTCAGAGAAACAAGTCAAAACAGTTGTAACTGCTTTATTCAAACAAAACGCAGTCATAGAGCTATTTAGGAATTAGGCATCTAAGAGTCACTGTAATTATTTAGTGTTACATCTCTAGCACACTCTGGCCTTGTCAATCTCAGTGAGGGAAATTTCTTTTCCAGATCCCTTCTAGATCAGACCATAAAGTTGGTTTTCTCTGATGACAAGTGTGTACTGTGAGTCCTGAAGGATGAGGAGCATACACAAAATACAATAGAATGCACCGTAAAAACACGTTAAAATGCAAGGAAAGATTTTTGGATAGACTGCTGAAAATTTTGCGGGAAACTTTTCATCCTAGGAGTATGAGTTTTCCAGCCTTTTTTAAAAATTCTTCCCCCAGAATAAAGCTACATTCCAAACTTTCACATCATGACTGGAATGGAATTTCTGTCCCCAGCAGTTCTAGTAATGAGATAAAGGTTGTATATATTTTCCAGGGAGATGCAGTATGGGAGTGTTTGACTGACTGTTTCCTTTGGGCTTGGAAAGCAAGTACTAAGTTTTCAGGCTGCTCCTTCTCAGAACATAAATTATTCTTGCAGTGATGCTATATGTATCACACATTCTTTCTGGTGGAAGAGAGTTTTTTATGTTATATTTATACAATATTTGATAGGAAAGGAATTGCGTTTGGTGAAATGTGTAAGTTCTGCCCACTTGTAAGGTTTTTATAAATGATACGTAAAAAACTTGTAAAGTATTTCATATATAATTGATCATTATACGAGTACTTCCTTAGAAATTGCTAGTAGTTAGTGCAGATTCTCATCCATGTAAGTATCTTCTTTACTAAAGGATTTACCACATATTATTTTTTTGTCTACTTTACAGTGTTAATAATTTCAAAGGGCAGTCACTATCCTTATGAATAACAGTTTGAGGCAGCACAGCTAAAGGCTAAATTTTGGCAAAGCTTTACATCAGCATAAGCCAATGTTTCTGCAAACAAAAGCAGTCCTGGCCTGTCTTGAACTGCTAACTCTATGCAATCCCTTCCTTTGTGCAAGTACAGATGATTGTTTGACTATGTGAACTAAAATTAAACTGTTTTCTGGCTGGCTAAGATTAACTCAATTCTCCCTCTTCCAGATCACCAGAGAGACACACATCTCATCGTGTAAGGGGGTAATATGGGGTCAAATATAAGCACTTGAAGCAGACTGAGAACGACTCGTTCTTTCAGCATCAATGACAAGCTGTTATGGTTACAGATTCATTTTCAGAAACAGTCCTAATTACCTTATTAAACAGATTATACAGGGTCAATTCTTTTGCCAACACTGGGCATTTCTTTGGCAGTTTCAGGCAAACAGGAAGCTCCAGCTTAAATTCTGCCTTAGCTTTATCAGTTGAGCCTACAATATTATTACCTTTGTTTTGGCCAAGGTAGTGCTGATTATCCCTTAAATGATAATATTAACAGGTGTCAGAAAGTTTCAGCTAAAAACCTGAACTTGACTGCTTTCTAGGCAAGTGTAAAACATTATATAAGAAAGTTGCTGACATTAGTCATGTTTCACTAACAGGAGAAAAGTGTATGTTTTGAATAAATCTCTGATTGCATTTGTTGACGCTTTGCCTTTAAGGACTGAAACCTGCCAGGGACAAACAAGTGTTTCAGTGAAATCCTGTAGGGTTTATGCCTGGTTGTAAAACAATGTGACCTACTGTAATACAACAGATTTTTGAAACAGAACACTTACTATAGACTTAAAAGCAGCTCATACTTTGACATTGTTCCAAGATGATTGATTGTGATAGTTACAGATGGGTTGAAATGCATTACAGGATATGCATTATATATCAAGACATTATAAATTATGAGAAACTACTGTCAGGCAAGCAATTATGATAGCTCATCTTACAATGCTAATTACAAAATGTCTGGAAAATACCTTATCTACATTTATGAAGCTTCCTGCATTGATCAATGATGTAGATGAGACACTGTAAAGCAGAGCGCTACGATTACTAAAACCTCAGATAAATAGGTATCTGAATGCCACTGGAGAACTATTCACGAATGTATACTGGCACAATACAGACCTATGGAATGAGTGGTGTTTGAAAGTGGATTTTGTGACCTTGGAACAGCTTTTAGATCTGTAAAGCAGTTTTGCTCAGGTCCTATGGAATGAATAATATCTTCCAACATAAACTAAAGATGGTGATACTGAAATCTAGCAGCTAACTAGGAAACAAGCTGTGTAACAGACAAGATCCTAAAATTCATGTCATAAAGTACATAAGAATCCCATTTTACACTTGTACCCTTGACACTCTTACTACTCTTATGCTGTTGACACTTCTTCTGAAATGCTAAGTTCTACTCTGGGCACTCAAGTTCAAGAAAATGAAACTGAAATCAACATAGGTGCAGGGAAGGGTAGCCAAGAGAATAACAGGCCTATCTTGCTAAGAAAAACTGATATGTAGCCTTATAAAGTGAAGGTTGAGGGGGCAGACAAGTCCTGTATGGAGACACATGGGAATGAGATAAATATTTGAGCCAAAGTAACACCAGCAGCAGAAGAAATGGTTATTAATGGCTCAGATGCGCACCTCAGCTGGAAATTAGAAAAAGGTACCTAATCATTGAAATAATCAAGTTGTGATACAGCCTTTCAAGCAGTTGGTCCAAAAACCCTAATTGTGTTTAAGTCAGAACTCAGTAAGTATAGTAAACAGATTATTTGGTCCTGATTCTCTGCAACAGAAACAGATGGGACTTGATGGCTTCAAAGTATCATTGCTCTTCAGACTGGATTATTCTTTTCTGCTGCAACAATTTGACTAAAAAAAGTGATAAGAATTGAAAAATTGTGAAGAAAATCATTTTCATGTCTGCTGTCTTTGGGAGTGCCATGGAACATCTGCTCTTATTTAGAAGCTACAAGTTACGTATGATTAGAAGGGTAGTTTCTCTAAGTCCACAGCTTCCCTTCCTACAAATATGGACATAAGAGTAGCTAAAGTCATGGCACAATTTAGAATGGAATAAATTGAAGTGAGCTACTTCTAAGACTAGTTATAGATTAATTCCCCTGACACACAGCAAGGAATTGTACACTTCCTGCTGAAAGCTTAGAGTGAACTGCAAATCTGTGGAACTCTAAGATACCATGGTATAGAGCTTCTGATTTGTGGGATCTAAAGTGGATATGCTTAGAAATTTTGGAGAATTATTGTAGATTTTTTAGATTTTTTTTTTTCTCAGAATAGTATATTTTAAATTACTGGTCACAACTCATAAATTTTTAACTTGCCTTTTTTAGTTCATAAATTATTTCTGTCAGATAATCATACCTATGGAATGGGTAGATATTTAAAAAAAGAAATCTGAGAACAAGTGGGTAATACAGCACTTGAGAACTGCTGCAGTCTAAATTATTAACAAATCTGTCACATGCAGTACTGCTAAATTTAAAAATATGATGTTCCTGTTGCATTTTACCTTACACACTAAGAATATTTGCTAGCAGCAGTTGTTACTGAGCAAGGGATAGAGAGTCATTAACTGTTAGCTATTGCTTATGTTGCAAATTTGTCAAGAACAGTAACAGTACCTGTGTGTCAGTAGAGTGATAGTGTCATATTCTAAATTACCTGTAATGCCAAGTGAAGCTAGTAGGGTCATTCCACACAGTAATACGTTCATGCTGTTGTATATGTATTATCTTTTTGCTAGTTTGAATGTATCTGATTGCCACTTTTAGTTAAGCATTTAAATGCAACTATTTTCCAGTACACACATTTTGTCCTCTACTGTTAGGATGCTAAATATAGATTTATTGATTTGAAGACAATATCACAGGCTTAGAGGAAATAAATGAGTATCATGATTGAAAAACTTTTCTGTCACTTGGGATAGGTTGTATTTTTAGCTTTGGGAGAAAAGTCAGGAGGTCATCCAAAGCTTGACCTTTACTCCTCAATAATCAGACATATATATATAGTTTTATACCAAACAGACCTTCATGAAAGAGCTCCAGGACCTTTGTCTCCCCATTCTGCTCATTGAAGTAAAACGTTTCAGTTATAGAAAAACATACTTTTCTTTCAAGTAGATGTGGTAAATGTTCTACTCTTAAAAGAATCCATCCCTTGTCTCATACTTTACACATTTCCTGGATCTAGGGAGAAGATATCTTCACAAACATGCCTATTTTGCTTGTTGTCTCAAGATCGTATATGCCTGCTTGGGTGTATATTTTTTTTCATATTCTTTCTACAGTAAGTGAAATGTTTACAGCTTGTATCTGGCTGTATTTCTGCTGCTACTCCTTTGCTGCTCCTCTTTTGAAAAGGAAATACCTTATTCTTACTGGAAGGATCTGAGAAAATAAAAATATACTACTCTCCTTCAGCTATGTAGCGTTATTCTAACTGAGATGTGCAAGGATCATTAATGATTAAAAAGGCTTCAAATATGTTCACTTTCTTAGATTTAGTACATTATAAACAGCAACATGTACTTGCCTCTAGGGCTGACTTGACCTATGTGCTAAGCTTGCTTGCTGTAAATGTGTCATATCTCCATAACTGCTTGAAACTTTAGAATAAATAGAAACAAAGGTCCATGTTACGCGTGGAATACAAATTTTCAAGAATACTCCTTGTCTGTCAATAGCTTCATCACATGGTTATCATTTTGTGACAGTCTTTGAAACTTTTAACAATAAGTCAATACAGAATATACTGGGTTTAAAAGTACTGAAAAATTTTGAGGAAAATCACATTATCTCATATCATTGCTTTTTCACCTATGACTGTGTAGAATGTAGCATTTTGACTGGAATTAGTGAAAGAGAGAAAGCATAAGGTAGTCCTGAACCAGGTTCTGGATCCATAGTTTATAATTCTAGATTAAAATAAATTGTAAGATACAATTGTTTACTTAATTATAAGTTAGAAATAAAAACTTGCCATCTTTCAAAGGTTTGAAAACCAATTCCATATCTGAATTATATTGTGATTATGCATTTTATAATAAAAATATATTTACAATACACAGAGCAGTTGTTCACATGTTTACATGTGGAAAAGATAAGAAAACAGAAAATATAGATTTGCCTACTAAAAAGATTTATTCTATATTCTGAAAATGCTCTCTCTTGTCAAAGCAAAATCTGTTTTATTACAGAAGATGTTACTTCTAAATAAAATGGGCAGACACTGCACTTTCCTGACCCCGTACACAAAAGAATTTTGCATTTCCATTAAAAATATATAACTTGTGGGACTCAGCTGACAATCATGGCCATCTCCAAAGCCTGAGGATTTGCCTCTATGGCCAACCTGGTTTGTATGTTCTTTGGCAGCTCCTTCTCTCATTAATAATTTAAAGTGGTTCTCGAATGGTTTCAGACAGCTTTCGTACAAAGTTCCAATCATACCTGAAGGAGAATCCTGTAACAGCTATGACCAGATTCTAGTGCAGTTTGAAATGAAAAACTTACAGGTGATTAAATATTTTCATTATCTAATCAAATGCGGATTTACTTTCAGATAAATTCCTGTCTGATCAGCTTGAGAATTTCACAGCAGATTAACATTAATATATATGAAGGCAGTATAGAAACAACTGGGCTAACATAGAAGTACATTTTGAGGCAGGATCTTTTTGCTCCAGCTCCTCCAAGAGACAGTGGTGTCTTAATAAGATATATCTGTTTTCTGAAGATCCATGCCAACAATAGAGATAAGTCTTACTACTCTTTCAATTGATAATAGGAATATTTGGTAACACCCTGGCCTAAAGAATCTTATTATTAAAATTAAATTTGCATTAAAGATTTTCCAATATTCCTAGAGGTTCTATCAAGAATTTAACAGGAGACTTCCTTGTTTTGATCACAGGTTTTCCAGCAATGCTCTAGACACAACTGAGTAAATAACTTTGTCCAGAGTTGTTCATAACTTTGTTTAACTTTGTTCAAAATCATTTTACTTAGACTTCAAAACACAGTTTCTCATCTGGGTTCATTTGATCATGTCTGTAATAGGTAATACAGACCTAATTAGTAGTAGTATGGAAAAACACTTCCCTTGGCAAGTGCAATCAGTTCCATTTGCTCTTGGAATGGTGTATTCATGTGCTGTATTTTTAATTCATATAGGATGGGCAGTTGCCTGGCTTTTATGCCACTCAAGAATTTCTTGTACAAGAAGCAGCTATAGCTTCCCTGCTAGTGTGATTTACTTCCTGCTAGCTACAAAAGCATTAAAAAGATGTTATGTGGCTGAGGATCTGCCCCCAAGAATTCATGATGCAATGTTATGCCAGGATGCATACAAGAGAGATGCAGAAATAGAGAATATAAGGAAAATAGTATGAAATGGTAATAAAATATCAGACCACAGTTCAATCTAGCCCAGTATATCCATAGCAAGAGTCGTTATCTTCAGGAAAATAATAGTTTATATCGTGTTTTTATCATGTTGGGACACAGAAAGCAGAACAGTCTTCTTGCATCATGGGGACCAACACTGAGATATCAGAGATACCATTGCTCCTAGAGACACTCTTCAGGAATGTAACTTCAGTATGTTCCTGTAGGTATTCAATATTTGGCTCAAATATATTTTTATGTCAGTTTATAAATATGTTCCTACTCTGATAATCAGTCTTCATGTGGTAGTCAGTCTTGAGGCAGATTTTCTTTTTCTACTTTTTCCATTGAAAAATCAGAATTATATCGTCAAGGACTCTGATCCTCTGTAGACTTCTAATTTTGTTGCAAATATTATATAAAGTATAAACTTTTCTCTGATATGTCACACATAAATATTCTTGGTTCACTGTATGTATGCAGTAAACAGTCTAAATTCTGCAGTGTAGAAATAAATAATTTACAATTGGTTGTATTTTTTAAGTCCCACAAGAAAATATAAAACCATAGCTCTTACAACTGCTTTCTATCTTGATGGTAGAAAAAAGACACCATTACACTGTGGGGACCTTTCCGACCAGAAATAAAGATGAAACAGATTAGTCAAACATGCCAAATAAACACTTTTAAAATATACATAGAATACTATTGTAATTGTATCTCAAGACTAGATGTAAATGACAAGGCATTCAGATATTGTTACCATATCTTTTCACCTTAAAAAGGCAACAGTGTGAGTAGGGAAATGTTAAATAAATGACAAAGATGGTGTCATCAGTTTCCAAATTAACTCTGCAAATGACAAATTTTATTCACTTTAAAGTTTTTAAATGGAGAATCTTTGTGACTGAAGAAAAAGAGAAGGTACTCTTAAGTCCTAACATTCTGATTTTGTTATTAACAAATCTTAGGTTTTGGTTATTTTTAAAGATTTTTTTTTTATATCTGCTATCTACATTATATTTGGTGGTGACAGTCATGCAGAGAATCAGCTTAATAGAAACCCATTTCAATATTTACGCAGCATTTTAGAACATCAAACAGCACGTGTTTTTAAACTTTATTTGTCATAGTTCAATATCTCTTTGTCATGCATTAAAGACATCATCACACATTTCAAAATGTTTTGACAAAACTTGTCTCCGTATGCACTTTGTGATAACTTTAATGCAAACCCATTTTGGCACTATTACTCAATGGAATATGCTGCAAAATCTTCACATTTTTATTCTAGAATGTGAAAAACCTACTCCATCAAAGGCAATTACAGTAACAAATACCACATTTTAGTAGTTCACTTCTATTCAGCATCGTTTCCCCAAATCTAGCAACCTGTTTTGTCCTTCAGGAAAACAAACCCATTATGCTCCTTTGCTGCCTGTGTGATGCATCAGCTGATATTAAAAAGCTACTCAAAATTAATGCTTACAATGGACTTGTTTGTATTCTTGTGTTGACAGTCAGAATTGGATATATTTTTCAATCATAGCTCATCTGAGTTAGCTTAATGTGATAGAATAAGCTTAATCAATATTCAGACTGACAAATCTGATGTTCTGTGTGTTGTAGTCTAGGATGATCTTTAGGTTTTGTGTATTTCTTGTAGTTTTCTGCAATACTTTCTTTTTTGCAATATGTACTTGGATGTAAAATGACATTTGAATTATCATCATTGGCCTTTGTGTCAGCACCTGCTNTCAGACAGACCCACTACAGTAATCGAGAGTAATTTACTCCCCTGGTTATTGCTCTATACTTTCTGTGGATTCAGGAAGACATAGTTGCATAATTTCGAGTTAGGAGCCATTAAAAAGTTTTCCTGTAATCTGAAGAGTTAAAGAGTATTTAAAAAAAAGAAAAGAAGAAGAAGCTGGGAAGCAAAGGATGGGCTGTTCTTTTCAATCCTACTCAACTGCATTGTCCTAGTCCTCTGTTCTTCAAACTTTGGAATTGACGTTGCACAGTTTTCAAAATTTTCTTGTAGATAAATTAACTTCAAAGAGCTTACATAGAAATAAATTATGTTTCTAATTATCACATCCCCTGAGTGCTACGTAAATAAAGGATCCATTCAACTGTAGTTATATCAAATACATTGTCAGAGTTCAACTAAACATAGGTTTGTGTTGAAACTTAGGCATAGGCAATTGATGTGCATGGCTTTGGATGCTGAGACCTTCTGCCTTTGGTTCTGTTTTATCTAAGTGGTAAGGATAATCCATAGTACCTAACAGGTCTGGAGCTGGGGATGATTAAATAAAAATGTCAGAATAGATTTAGTCCATAGGCATAATATTAGATAGAATTTCAGCTTGATATATGCAATATTCTGCAATAGGCTAGTATAATTTAACAGGGCTCTCTATTAACTCTATGTCACTGGCACTAGCTATTTATACTTAAAGACTGAGTATACTGCACGCAAAGATGATGAAAGAAGCTTCCATTTTCTTTAAGCAAAGTGAAAATTAAAACAACAGGATAACGTATTTTTTGTTTTATATGCACTAAGAAGTATATACACTAATGTATTACTTATTTTTGATGAAATAGAGGTACTTTTATGTAATTAAGATTTTTCAGTTAGGATAAGCACATTTAAAACAGATTGGGAAGGGCATCTTTCATTATCATAGCTGGTCTCTGTCTCTGTGGGCAGTCACGTGCTCTGATTCCATTGCTTATGGTCACCTTTGCAAATGGGATTCCAAATGTTTTTCAGACAAATGTGTTCCAGTTTTATTTCTGCAAAAACTATAGAGCAAGAATATTGTGCTTTATGCTTGTTCCTTCTTAAATTAGAAAAATAAAGAATATAAAAGGCACAAATGAACTAATATAAGTAACTGTATTCTCAGCCAAAGTTTTCTATATACAACTCTCTTGTGTCTGCTATTTGAAAGATATAATGCAACACTGGTTGCAGGAATATACTGTGTATTCAGGTATCCCATCACAACAGAAGATTGGATGATCTGAGAAATCCAGGACAATAATTGAATTCGATATTTCAGAGTTCTCACTACTCCAAAGCCAAGTCCAAAGATGCTAAACATTGCTATTGACAGTGATCTCACTGTGAATTACAAGTGCTGATCATCAACTAGAATATAATCTGACTGTAACGAGGGAAAATAAAAAAGTGTTTCTATTCTATCAATACACAGTTAAATATTGTATATAATGTTTTCTTAAGACTACTGTGTTTGGGGGAAATTTCAACTTCAGATCCTCTTTCACCCACACACCAAATCATCAAATCCTCTAGATAAAGATAAGCTTATGTAACTAGTGAATCAGAATTAGATGCCTAAATCACTGAGGATACTGCTCTGCTACAATTTTTGGCTAAAACTAAAGATTTTTTTATTTCAAGCTTAACAGTTTGTGTTTTAATAAATGTCCCATTTATCTTTGCAGTTCAGGTGATAGCTGCTATACGCCTAATGAGGAATGTGTAATTTTATGAAGCATTTTCTTAAGACATATGAACTGTACAGTCATAGTCCTTATAGATCAGTGAATCACAGGGCCTGGACACCTGTTGCATACTTAGGACAGACTTGATTTCATATTCTAAAAGATTTTGTGCACCAAAGGCTTTCTTCTTTTTTCCAGCTACAGTAGCTGGTCTAATACATGATATTTCCTTTCCATGCAAACCACGATTTGCTTGTATCTTTAGATTAAGTTATCTGTGACAGCAATTCTATTCTTCATTCCTGAAACATATTTTTTGGCCAACATCTCTAAAAACCCCTAGTGCTGGACTCTCTGCTGTATTTAGTCTGGAAGACAACTGAAGTAACAAGTTCTTGTATTTAGAAAAGAGTTTTGGAGTATTCTGTCAAACTGACTAAATGGGAGAAATTTTTGCACTAATTAATAGGCTTGAAGTCCCCCCAGACTTAGGGACACATCACTGATTAGAGGGTTTTTCTAAGACCATCCCCAGGGTTAGTTTGACTTCCTGTAACCGGGGCTACACCTCCCTGAAACATCCTTTTACTCCAGGCATATGTTCAGGATTAGTAACTGAAAGGTTGTTGTCATGGGAACAACAAAAAAGACATTTCATTGTCCAGAGTTATCCTAAAAAATGGAAAATAACATGGATAAGCTCTGAAATGTAGTCCTCATTAGAATTCAGGAAGATCCTTGCTCCAGTGGGGAAACACATGTGAAAGAGAGGATGTGCTACACTATAAAAGTCTCTCCGCTCATGCTGAAATGCTGAAGAAAAGCTATTTTTTCCTAAGGAACTAAAGCTTATAGAACAAAATCATTTAAGTTCCAACAATAGGAAACTGTCTTTCTACAGGAGATCCTTAAGAGGTGATTAAAATGCTGTTTGGGCACGTGTCCTTCAGAGGCAGGTAAATGTACTGCTCTTGTCACTGTGGTCTTCCATTTGTTTCTCAAAGTTACAGCACTTTTGCTGGTGGAAATTGCTTCTTGCTTTCAGCAAAATAAACAAATCTGAACAGATGGAGCATCACAAAAGCAAACTGATGTAGTCTAATTTATCTCTGCTTATGGAACTATTATGTACAACCAGTCATGTCTTCACACAGGGGATCTCTTTGCTGTTAATTCATAAGCAAATCGCCCATGGATGCCAGTCAGTGCTGGCTGAGTGGCACGTGAATACCAGGGTAACCAAGATACCAGGATAAAAATATTTAGTAGGAGTGGACTAGCAGGGATCAAAAAAGTTTTGAGTAGACAATTCATTATTTGCATTTCTTCCCAGTGTATTGCTATACATTCTGATTTGCTTAAAAGGACTTGGTATAGACAAATGTATGCACGAACTATAAAAGGCTCATTGGGCAGATAAAACAGGATTTAAGAATATAACTTTATTTTAAATACTTTCAAACAAACTTTTCATTGTCAGGTTACGTCCAATATCTGGAATGGAAACCATCAAATTAAATAAGCTTTTTTCTTTTTTTTTTCTTTTGGAACACAGTTTAAACTCGTTGAGTTTTAAATACTGAGAGAAATTCTGTTCCAATTAATTTATTCAAAACAAATTCAAAAAAGTTAGGGAACTTCCTGCTTCCTCCAAAATGTTATTTCTGCCACACAAATGATTTTTTAATGCTTCATTTTTAACCTTGTACTACCTAGAATTTGGAAGTGAATTAGAAACCTATTTGTCAACTTCCCATCTCAGTTGCTATCACTGAAGATCTGCACAAAACATCAACTCTCTTCTTTTTTTGGTACATGAACTTCTGATTTGCATTTTATTTTAGTTATGTGTAATGCTTCAGTATCGATGAGTAAATTATCTACAAATTAATAGATGGTGAACTGTTTGTTTAATCTATTGAATAATTCTTATTTCACTCACATGAAAGTAATCATTAGCTTTAGAGAATAATGAATTATAGACAGCAAATAAAGATTAACAAATAATGAATAATAAATGTTCATATTTGAAACTAAACATCAGTACTGGCTTACATGGATGCAATTATTTGTAGAATGATATAAATTTTCTGAACATTTGTTGTGAATAAAGACAGTTTGTTTATTATTAGGAAATAAAAAGCCTACTCTTATGATTCCATGTATGTTTGAATGGTACTTCTGCTTAAGCGTGCTCTTTGAAGAATGATTATGAAATCTGAATCTCATGAACATCCTTCAAAGATTATAATAAATAAATAATTTAATACGTAGAAGTATTTAAGATGCTTAACTACTCAGCCATATATTACTTCTATGCAAATAATCCTTGCTGAATCTTGTAGCATGCCAAATATACTCACTCTGCCACACTATGTAAATGGATAAGGGAAATAAACTGACAAATTACTTTCAAAATAATTTTTAAGATTTTCAAAGGCAAAAAGTGTCAATTTTGGTTTGATTACATCATAATTTCCATATGTGTCCTTTAAATATACTTTTGAAATACCTTTTGCATACCAGACTGGAATTTTGAACTTTACCATTTTGGATTTAAAAAACCCTTTTACTTTAAATTTCCAATAAAAGATATTATTTTGAAACAACACAGATTTTGGTTAGAGCAATATTAAAAATATTTTTCATAATGTTGTTTCCACTGAGGAACTTAAAGATTTCCACCATATACTTTCGTATTTTGACTCCATAGCTTCCTGTTACAATTCGTAATTTACATTACAATTTTAATTTACAACCATAATTAATGTTAAAATTTAGATAAAATATACAATTTACAATTAAAATTAATCTGTTCTTTCTGTTAGACTGTATGCAGAGATAGTGTATAAAGCAAATGTTGCCTGCTTCTTGTTGGAAGTTAGCTTTTAAATCTTTGTACTTTCAGAAATATCAATCTACACACTAAAGTACTTATCTCTCTCAGATGCAGGTACTAACACACAGTAATTTTACCTTTTTTTAGTGATATTTCTTACCCTACAAACTTGGGTGCTACTTCAGCTCACTGCAAACACTTTTCCTGCTTCTGATGAAAAGCTGTGCCATGGATACATACTGAATGCATTCAGTCAAATTCCACGAATGACGGGGGTGAGTCTGTATTTTGTTATTAAGCATGCATGAATAATACTATTTCACTGTATTTTGACTTACTCATAAAATAGAAATACTAACTCTTACAGAAAACATACACCAGTTAAGTGCTGTCCAATTGCTGGAAGACATGTTGTTTTGGCTTCCTCAGTTTTATTATGAGAGCTAAATTGCCAATGCACATGATGTGATTCGGTATTAAAGAAATGGTATAGCACGTAGCC